>JAGDFM010000080.1:35717-50341 GCA_019155715.1 Phytophthora pseudosyringae
GGCGTTCGTGGGGGCCGCGGACAGTTCTCCCCCCCCCCCCACACACACACACTCTAGCTACCATGTTTACCCCACCAGGCCCCCGCCACGCCTTCACCCCTGCTCAGGTGACAGGGTTTTACTTCGTGACGACGTCGACGAGGCCTTCACGGAGTATTCCATTACCGTTGCCGTTGCGGCACGATTCGGAAGCAGAACAGTCGGAACGGCTATTCGAACCTCATACAGTACGTGTCCGCGAGCACCCGGACTACGAAACTGTAATGCAATCTGCATCGACGGCAGAGGCAGCACTATGCTGAATTACATTTGACGCTTCGCGTTGAATGTGTGCATTTGGATGACCTGGATCATCAAAAACAACCTGGCACTCCAATTATTCGAGGACCTAGATGCAAGACTGTAAGTTCAATCTGCTGGTGATGATGGCTTATCGTCTGACTGTATTTTTGTGTCCTTGCGTTGATCTAGGTACTCTAATTTGGTCCCGATTTCCGTCGAAACGCTCATCCAATCCATGGAAAGCCTCACACGGAATGAGGAGCGCTACATCACCGCCGAAATACCAGAGCGCTTTGGGCATCTTCAACAAATACAGCCAAGCCTTGGCGTACTTCATCGCTGTCTTCACCTGCTACGAAGTCTACGGTGTTGGCCCAACTGTTGAATGAGCTCGAGGAAGATCTCTCGGATCGCGATCACTTTGCGTTTCTGGCTGAAATACTGCCACACGCCTATGGTGAGCACCAAAACAAATTTATATATGTGGTGGGTGATAATTGCTGGATGAGCTTGCTATTGTCTCCCTTCAAGGGCGTCCAACTCGTGCGCAAGCCACCGGCTGAACAGATATTTTCAAGTGGAGATGGAGCGGCATGAGGAAGATCTCTCTGTAGTCTGAGTCCTGGTGCCGCACCGGTCGTGAACACTGAAGCAGTCGGCTGAGCTCAGATAATAATTGTGGATTGTGGATAATTATTTGTGACAAAATGTGCTAATGTGGTCATTGATGCTTTTGTTGTTGGTATATTTGTAAGCTGGAAACAACTCTCCAACCGGTTATCCGACAGGATACTCGTTGGAGCCCAACGCTCGGGATTGTCAAACAATATTTTGAGCTCCTGGAACACCTCAACTCGACGGACGACGCCCTCATGGATGTCCTTCTGGATCTGACGCCCAACAAAGGCCTTCTCGCACTACCAAAGGATACAATAAGGTGAAATCAGTGTCCAAGTATCTCCAAGTAAACATCTGAGCGTGTTGGATGGCTTGACAGTTTGGTTGCCGTGAAACCACACTACGCGAAATTTCTTGAAAAGTTGACTATCCGTGATTTCATTTAACCCTTTAGTGAAAAAAGATAGAAAAATGCCCCCTTTAAGAGCATCTCCAACGTTAGTGCAAAATTCGCAAAAATGGTCAGATATACACAATTGCAAAAAAATCAACCCCCAGCGGTGTTGTCATAGTGACACCAAAGTAGCAGTAAAGTAACATCGCCTCAGTGTTTGTGCACTAAACAAGATCGTAGGGGAAAACCGCTGGCTTTGCACTTCAGCACTCGAAGAAGTGCAAGCACCAGCTCACCTCCAACTGACTGGACGGCCCTCGGCCTCCGCGCCCCCAGCTCCTCGTCTACAGCTAGCAGGCCATCCGTTCATCGTCACGGTCGCCTGCTTCTCCCGCCTCCCATGCCCAGTGCTCTTCGTGGACACCAGCAGAGGACGTATCGCTCTGTCGAGCCTACACCAACAACTCGGGAGACGGTGCTACAAGTACAGATCAATGACACGAGGCAACTGCACAAAAATTGCCGGAGCGCCGTTTCCCAGCATCCACCACAAACGGCCGACGCTGATTGGTCAGGAAGTTCGTCTCGAGGGACATGCGAGTCGTTGTGTGTGAAGTCCGACGGCCTTCAAGCTGTTGTCTGCTTCCGGACGACGACCGAGTCTACCTCCGGAAGCTGTACTTCTGGACACGCCGTGACTGACATAGTGAGTCCATGTTAATTCCCACCGATGGTGTTCCGAACGACATGGTGCGGTTCCGGAAGTTGGCTTCCGGACGGGTACGTTCCGGACGAACAAGTGTCCCATACGGTGGGGGCGCATGGCTGGGTGCTGATTTGTACCCAGAATAATCCTTCCAAGTTTCGACTATAATCAAGCCAAGATGTTAACGACCGACCAAGACAACCGTCACGATCGATTATGCACGACAGCCGGTTGAAGTCCCGCCAAGTATTCCACTGATTTGCAAGCCCCGAACGATGGGTCGCCTTCGGAGCCCCTACAGTAAAACCAAGATAGCATGCATGGAGAGCCTCTAGCAGAGGCTTCCGACAGAAACTAAACATAACAGAGAGTTCGTTTTGCCACCAAGGACGCAAGTGCTTCCAGGGCCCATTCAGTCGGTCTGGGCACGCTACGCGACGCCGGATAACCACCGTAATCCGGGGGCCCGTGCAAGTTCGCAAGGTCAGCGTTTGGACGCAGTGATCAAGAGGACCGCGGCGGAGCTCTCCAAGAAGTCAAGGCAAGTTAAGAGGTGATCGGGACGGCGCGCGTTTCGAAGTGACCCTGCTTATTTCATATTCCAATCAGAGAGTCCTTGCGGATTCCAGTTTCATATACCTGCGGTTCTAGGAGGTTGGTTGGTAGTCTCCCCTGGAATTTTGATCGAATAGACTACTGTGTGATAGATTTGAATATTGTGTTTCCAAAATTTGGTCCCTAGTTTGGACATTATATTTTGGAAGGTTGTCTTCCGGGAGGAGTTTATTAGTCTCCATCCGGAAGTGGTGCGCGAAGGGGTGCATCCGGATCTGACCAGTGTTCCGGGTGAATCCAAGTAAGACTGGAGTACGGACCCACCGCTCAAGGGTCCAAAAGAATAAGAGCGACTGTATATAGTGAATAACTCTCTGCATTTGATGTTTATTGTGGGAAGGCTTTGCTCGAGGTCTCACCCCAGTTAACGTGCCGCGTCCAGAAGGGAACGCACGCACTCTGTATTCTTGTATCCGGTCGACTGTATTGTAGAGCAACTCACCTGGTGGAATCCGGACTTCCGAAGTCAAACGACGCCAAGAGGGATTACCACAAGGTCACACGCCAGCTGCATCCGGACGACTAGTGTCTGTCCGGAGGCAGTTCTGACCCATCCGAATTCCGGAAGGGAAAACCGGCACTGTACACCTGGACGAGAAAGGCGTTCACCCGCCTCGCCTCATCAATCCTCATCGCTGTTCTGAGACCGTGTTCAGGAGGCGTTCATGCAACTTGGTAGACCTAGGGACGCGCCCAAATATGCAGGGGTTCTCCAGAGTAAGTGGTCTGGTCTAATACGCCCAGACGTGGACCTTTACGCGTCCTGCCATGCGTCGGTTAGTCAAATATGATGCGGTACTTTGCTGTTGGCCTTTAACATTTGCCTGTTTGTATGTTACACGTTGATGTGAAGGTAAAAGCAGAAGAACGTAACGGGTGGACAGATGAAGACTACGGGGGGGGGGGGGACAAGAAATAGGTTCACGGCAAAACGCGAGCAGCAAAATTCAAATGCTCTGCGTGAACACGACGAGACTATGAAGAAAGGAAGGACAAAGAAGAAAAGGAAGTCTCGTGTGAAGCCTGAACTCTTTCGTCTCGACCATTGCTACGGCGTTCTACGCCAAATCGTCAGATTCATGCGGGATATTCCGCAGCCTCGGAAGCGACCACGACTCTCGATAAGCACTACCGCAAAATATCAAAAGGTATTATTTCATTTACTGAGAGGTGCTAACAACTTCTGCCGGTTTGTTCGTCGTTTTCGATAATCATGTTGTGTAGTAGCACGCAGCACTTCATGACTCTTTTTATTTTAGTCAAAGATCATGTCCTTGCCGGCCGAGCAACAACAGCAAACCGGGCCTGCAGTACGCCGAACGCCCTTTCCACGTCTTTGCGTATGGACTCCTGCGCTGCCGAAAATTTATTTAGCTTCTCATTTAAAGGTGCAGCAATTGTCTTCACGAAACATTTCCATTCTGGGTAGATATCATCGGCGAGATAATACAAAAAGTCGTAATGTTGGTCATTAACGACGTATGAAAACTGAGGTGCGTCATCATTAACATACTCCGCTATAAGCGAAGACGCGTCTAGAATATTCAAATCATTGTGACTGCCCGGCATGCCAACAAATGCATGCCAAATTCTTAGGTCTTGAGTAGCCACAGCTTCAAGCACTACAGTTGCATCGCGAGACGCGCCTTGAACAGCTCCACGTCACGCACTAGGACTGTTCTTCAAGCTCCACTTCGTACAATCAATGGATCCGATCATCCCCGGGAATTCTCGAGCTGCATTGACCTGCCGAATCTTAGCCAAGTCTTGCTTGGTAGCCAGTCGAAGATTCTGGGATTCGTATAAACGAATTACAGATGAAACAAATTTGTCCAGATACTCGAGCACAGTACTCTCGCCAATAGAAAAGTAGTCATCAAGAGAATTCGCCGAGCACCCATCTGCAAGCATTCGAATCGATGCAGCCACCTTAATTGCTGGATGTAAACATATTTTCCAGTACAGTCTTTATGTCAGGTAAAGTAGCCATCATCGCGCCCTAGAAATTCCACAAGACTAAGAAAGAGGGCCTTGGTCATCCGAAAGCGCCGACGAAACTGCTCCTCCGTGTATGTGGGCCGCTCGTTCAAATTCTGCTTGCAGATGTGCTTACACGCACGAATATGATCGCGACCCAGGTTGGCGCTCCTACCAGGCCGCGACCCTCCATGCTTCCTCTTTCTTGACCAACGTCGGCGCAGGAATCGACTCGTAATGACGACGCAAGATATCATATTTGTGCTTGTAGGACTCATTTTGACTTATTGTTTGCTATATTCAGCACCACCAATACCCTGTGTAATTTTGAAATACATATATGCCGTTCGATATACCATCGCTAGTTCACGCTAGTGTTCATAAAACTGTCTCGTCTCTGTATGTTTTTTAATACACTATGCTGTTAACTTTGTCCTACCACTTTTACACTTTGCACTACTGTTGGAGATGCTCTAAGCATTTTGACAAAACAAGGTTGAAATCGACCATCTCAAAGGGAGCATATTGCCACATGCTCAACATAGAATCAACCGTACTTTATAACAAGTCCCAAAAGGTGATATCAGTAATCACAAATTCATACAAAAGCTTAGTGGTATATGCATTTTTCTTGTACCGAGAAATCACAGTGGATCAAATGTCGCACCGGACACGGCTAGATAGTGTCCCTTCTTCGTAAAAAGAAGTCAAAGTAGATATTCTACCTGCAACTCAAGACGAATGATGAAAGTTTGTATAATATAGTGTAGGAATGTGAACCACGAAAGGGTTAAGGTGTCACTGTTAATTAAACACTTTTAATATTGTATGTCCCATTCAGGAATCCGTGCAGATATCGTGCACACCCCATATTTCGAATTAGTATGTGTACCCATTTGCGAGAAATATACCATCCGCATTACACCTGTAGAGAAGACAGTTTATGCACCCTTTCCACTGTTCGGATGAATATGCTCGACAAAGGTCGTTTGATACAAGATCTAGCGAGGACGCGAACAACGAAGGTGGGTCGTTTTGTAGATCAGCTTCAAAAGCGTCGTTGTTCGGCTGTGGTTAGCCAAAGGTACAACATGCCCAGCAGCATCGTGGCGACTTCCAATATTGTCGAGCGCCTCGTTAGCGTCGCCAGGACGACATGCTGCCAAGAACGCTACCGTTTGCAGCTGATAACGTGGGAAATCGTGTCTGTTCTCGCGTCAGAATGGTTAGTATTGGACTGCAAGCACCGCACCGTCGGTAACACGATTTCTATTTCCTTCAATTTTTCATTCCTTCTAATTATGCTTTATTTATGGTTTGTTCTTTGATGATGTCATTATTTATGCCTCGAGATACTTTTATCGATGCCGTCATTTATCCTACGCAAAAGCCTCATATCAATAACAATGCCAAATTCAGCCCCCCCCAAAAAAATAAATAAATAAATAAATAATTATAACTTCTTCGAACACCCCCTTTGGAAATGCTTCTAAGCAGCAGCTGTCGTGTAAAGACAGTTGGGCGATCGGGCATCATTTGCTACGGACTGACCTCAACTATTTTAGGCGCGTGCACGTTGCGACTCCGAGGCTGCAAGCAGTTTGAAAGGCGGCGCCTAGCAGCTATTTTACAAGCAGGAAACACAACGGTAGCCACTTCAAGGCAATCTATCGCGTCGGAAAAATGGCAGGACGGAGCTCGTCTGATGAAAATGACATCTGAAGCAAGATCATTTGATGGGAGCCTGCGAAAGCGTGTCGTTGCGCGCTTTGGGGAACGATTCATTCGTGCTGGAGACTACATTTCATACTACAATCCCATATATATGGCGCCTCGGGGGGAGAAAGAACATGCCCGAAAGTCTCGTGTCATAGAAGTGGACCCATCTGACGAGCAACCGCTACAAGTTAGTACAGAAGAACCACTGAATCTGAATACTAGTGTACGATGGGACAGGGACTCCTATTGGAACGGGCCTCATATGTAGCAATGGCGGCAGCTGTACACGTACCCCTACATTCGAGCCAGGATCGAAGCGCCAACTCTTCGAGAGGAAATGAGTACGGCTTTCAAGGCACTTCTTAAAACAACAGTACAGGAAGTATTGTCAAGCGCTGGTGCTGGTAATTCTGGTGGTGAAAGGCGCTCCAGCGTTTGTGGTGGTGGAGAGCAAGTTGTTGTTGAAAAAGACCAGCGCTGCCCTTTGGTTTGTGACGTGGGCAATAGTTTGGACGGTAATCGATGTCTTCAAATCTGGTGGGATCTACTGCATCGAATGCAGCCGGCATCGAGGAAGCTGCGTCTGCCAATACCACAAACAGGCTATCTATTGATGCTTCTGTTCTGGCTCAGCTACGGAGTGGACACCTCCCCAGCGGGAAACGAAGAGAAGCATTTCATGCGCGTTTCAACCCCGCAGCTAGCAAAGCTTCGGTTGAGATGCCGTGTCACTCAGCAGGGGACTCTTTCATCACCTTCGAGCTGGCTATGGCTGCGATTGATGCTTTCGCTGTTCCTTACGGATACTCCGTTGTGGTCAAACGCAATAAAAGAGGTGGAAAAGGCGACATGTGTCGATACACATTAGCTTGTGATCGCCATGGCAAACTTCGAAACACCTGGAAACTTACTGATGCAATGAGGAAGCGTAAATTTACGCGCTCGCGTAAATGTGGTTGCATGATGGAAGTGGTACTGGTTCTCAATCGACAGGGGAGTTGGGAAATCTGGTACAATGGTCGTGAAAAACTACACAACCATCAGCCTAGTGGTAGGCCTTCCTCTCATCCGACCAGAAGACGGCGTCAGCGAACTAAAGCTGTGCTCGGCTTCGTAGAGCGAGCTGATAACCATGGTGAAAGAGCAGCTGTCACAGTGTCCTCACTCAGAGAACAATTTCCTGGTATTTTAGTTTCGGATCGAGACGTATACAACAGGCGCCACCGGGGACGTACATCAGCTCTGATGAAGAGGACCGAAATGGAGTATTTCATCGAGCTGGTTTCGAATAACAATTTCTACAGCGAATATCTTTGTGATGCCGATGGCCATGCTACCACTGTATTTGTAGCATATCGCCGCAGTGTCGAGATTTTCAAGACGAATTAGTATGTTGTTATCATGGACTGCACCTATAAAACAAATCGGTTTGATATGCCTGTACTAAATATCGTGGGTTGTACTGGAATGAATACGACTATTCATGTGGCGCAATGCTTCTTGAGAAGAGAAAAAGAACCAGACTTCACGTGGGCACTACAAGTTCTGCGTCGTCTTTACGGCGAGTATTCGATTCCCCAGCCCCAAGTAATATTCACGGATCGTGACGAGGCCTTGCTCAACGCGCTCGAAAAAACTTGAAAAACCGTACCAATGATGTTGTGCTAGTGGCATATACTAAAACAACATAAAAAAACGTGCACGTGAGAATTCATTCAAACCAGTGATTAATGAAGATGGAGTCCAGGAAGACACGGAACAACACGAAAGCTTCGTACAAGCTTTTTTGCGCGTCGTATATTCCAAGACTGAACGTGATTACGAAGAAGCGCGGTGTCGACTTCACGAGCTAAATGAATATGAAGCAACGTACATCGATGAAGCATGGTTGGATATATGGAGGTGGCGAATTGCTCATTGCTATACGAATCACATCACCCATTTCGGATTGCAGTCAACTTCTCGTGTAGAAGGGTATCATGCAGCAATGAAGTTGTGGCTTCGCAACTCGACATGCGACCTGCTTACGACACATAAGCGCATGAAATTATAGTGGGCCGTCAGCATAGAAAAACACATACATGCAGAAGGTCTCGATGCAACCAGTGTTATAGTTGCGTATCGAAAGAACATGTACGAGGGCGTGGTTAAGAAAATTCACTATCACGCCTTGAAACAATGCGATCCACTCCTCCAACAGGGCAGATTGGAAATTATTGACTCAGTTTGTTCAGGAGTATTCTCAAAGACTACTGGCCTTCCGTGTATCCACCGCCTCCGCCGTGTTAAGGAGAGCAGAGAAAGCCTGGATCCTGTTGATTCTCATGCCCACTGGTGGGTTGATAGTTTGTCTGCTCCCACGCCTGAGCAACCGCGCGTCCTGCAACCACTACTCATCCAGGACTTGCGAGCCCTTCGAGCTCAAAAGAAAGCTGAAGCAGCCCAGATTACGGGTAGGATCGCGAGCGGATCAAAGCAAAAATAGCCTCGCGCTACACCTTCTGCAAAGAAAACGAAACGAACAAGAAAACAAACACACCCGTAAAAAAAAACGACAAGCTCCCGCAGTGGAATTAAGAAAAACGGTGCATCAAGACTTCAGAAAGGAGATGGACCAACTAACAATCGCCAAGAGATGTCTGCCTGGGAAATGTCGGAAATCGTTGCAGGAGCTCTTTCAGCATTTGCACTTAGTCAAGGTCTGCGTAGCACACAACGCTTACCACCAATTCATGAAATATTTTCAAGTACTTAGCTGCGAAGCCGTCACTCACGGACAGCTCTGTGAAGAAGTAAGGGAATGATACGACCCAATCGTCGTGATGAGAAGCGAGGACGGGGCGGCCATGTAATCGATGGACGACTGGAATATGTTCGGCGAGTCGATTGACCCCTCTGCGTCATTAACAGAGTACTGGTCCATGGACGTGCAAGTCCACAGGCGCGACATGGGCCCCGATGAGAGGTGTTCGGCGGCAAATGCACCGAGAGTAGCGTTCTGGCGGTTACATGGCTCGTTTGTTGAGTGTTGCGCGGTCATATTGGTGGGGAACGGGTCGATGGAGGCTTTCGGAAGGTGTACCCAGCGGCTCCGTTTTCTGGTGTGTTCCGTCGGTCGCTGATGCTGGCTTTGCGCGTCAAGCGCAATGCAGCTCAATAGATGGAGGTGGTCCGTTCGCTGGCGATCTCATATGTGGACAACGCCTTGGACTTGTCTGCGTAGCGGAGCATGGTAGTGCTCGTTTACGAGATCGTGTCGATGCCGCCGAGGCAGGTGGTGTCGCTGTCGTGGGTCGTGCATCTGTGGCGTTGGGTTTTGACCGCGCCGCGACCACCTCAGTGACCAAGCAACCACCGCTGAACCGTTCGGTGAAAAGCGTCTACGGACTCTGATTGGTCAATCACATTTCCCGCGACCGAGTGACTAGGAGGAATTAGTGACACAGCTCCCGGCTGGAGGGTTCTGATTAGGTTCTGTACCCATCTCTTATCCGCACTTAGTAGGGACCGATCGTATGCTCGGTCTCTATAGAGTCAGGTCCAGGATCTCCCACAGAGATCTGTTCACATTTGGTATTTGTATATAGATATAGGACAAGCTATAGGATAGCCTACAGAGGCTCTTAGAGCCGTAGATTAACAGAAATAAATCAGCAGTCTTCCCCCCAAGCGATCAAGGGTCAAGTCCGACTTCGGTAAGTGTAGCTAGCTTATTGTAGTGCCTGGACACGCCCTGCTGCACAAGGGACTGCAGGGGTTTGCGCGAAAGCGCTATATTGCATCCTAGCCCTCGTTCGTGGCTAGTGGTGCAGGTTTGTGGGTTGACCGAAGACAACCTCGGTATACAGAGGCGCTTGCAACCGACCCGGTGTAAGGGATCGTTCCTGGTCTTCAGGTTTTGATCCAACATTCGTTGACCTTAACTGGGAGACGTGTGTTGTTGGTGGGACTCATACCGATTGGTAGCGAGAATTTCAGCGTGTTCCTACACGACACATCTGTCTTGCTGATTGGGACCTGCAGATCATAAGCATGGTCCTTCCTCGCAGGAACGACTTCGAGCTACTGCACCGAGTGGAGAGCGGTCACCAGTGGTATGTATCCGACTACGTGCAGTAGAGCAGCGTGAGTTGGTTGAGAAGGCGGCCGAAGTGGTTCTATCACGGCCAGGTTCTATAACATATGCGTATTTCTATAAATTTAAATATTATTTCTTAAGGGGGATGTCCGAAGAAGTTTTTTTTTTTTTTGCGGGGGGGGGGGTCCAAAACACCTCCCCTCATGTACTACTTAATGCTTTGAGGATGGAGCTTTCAAGTGAAAAAAATCACCCTCAGTTCGCTTGGTCACGGCAAATTTACAAAGACGGAAAGCATGTTGCGCTAATGTGACCCCGACAAGGACGATGTCACACAGCACCTTGCGAGAGGAAGTGGACTTCGGATATTGCTCAACGGCAGTTCACACATCCTTGGTATGAGGGGGACTACCGGTAGTAGTAAAAGTAAAAGTCGGTTATGTACAACTGGCGTGGACCACAAGCTGGTAACCGGTGTTTCCGAACCGGGGGAAGATCGACGAATCGGGATCTTCGCTGATTCGCGTCCATCGAACCAAGCTAAGCGCCCGAAGCTTCAAGATAACGTCGGGGGAGGCGCTACGGTGCGCCAGCAGAGCTCCGGTCGAGGGTCTACACCGGCAGCGACGCAGAGGTCTCCGAAGCTGAAGGACATCCTATCAGCTGACTTGGTTTTCGTATCTGTGTAGATGCCACGTTGTTGTGCGAATGTGTCTTTAATGTCATCTGCTATCGGGGTAGGCGGCGCAGGTTGTGCGAAGGTTACTCCACGACATCCAAAAACACTCGGCAACGACAGTTCTACGAGCTGCAAATACCCCTGAGGCCCCAGTGGAGTATCATGGCAATGTCCTCGCTACTACGTAGTCAACACGATAGAGGATTACTTAGTAATTGCCCCACAATATGCAGGCACCAAGTTAATGTGTAGGTTCCAATGGCTACTACGCTCAGCTTGGCTTTTGAAATGATAATTACGGTCACCTCCGAATGCCGTCCGAGATGGCCTTGAGCTCTTATTTCTGGTCGAATATAGTTAAACCGGACCATTCTACCCCAGCTGCTATCCGTTTTAAATAAATCGGACCACGAGATATGGCGTCAAATCGGAGGGCAAAATCGTTAAAAGCCACAATATATCTACAGAAAACCCTGGCCAACTTAATACCATCGGTGGACCCGCTTCTTATTAAGGACAACAGGGTGATTAGACAACAGAGGGATCCGGATGCTAGCTGCTCCATTTTGGTTGTTCGAAGACTGGGATTTGTAAGAGAGGAGCACACACTCGCTCCGTAACTTGCTTCGCCGTGGACAACTCGTCCACGACAGGAAGTTCCGCTCACGCCCGCGTTACTCGATTAGCTCAAAACACATCCAAGAGTGTCCACATTCGTGGTGCTATTACCATCCTAAATTCTTCTTAAATTATAATTCTTACAAATTGCTTTGTTAGTTGCAGCTTGGCATACGAGTAGTAGCAAAAAAAACTTCGAATGGCACGACAAGAACTCATATATATCAGCGAAAGTTAGCAGAGAAAGCCAAGGGCGAGTTGGCTCTGTTCACGGCAGCACAATACAGACGGCTTCGACTTGCGAAAACGGTTCATCATTAGGCACGCAAACAAGCCCCACTGTTCGCCAAGAAGACCGGTCCGGGTCTTAGATTACATGTACGCAGACGCCGATCCTAAGCTTTTTTTGGTATGTGATATCACTCAATTGGGAATTTTCCAATACATTTGCTATGTAAATTTTGCACTGATCCCTGATCTGTGGCGCTGAACAAGTATGAAATAGTAAACTTTACATAGCAATTGTATTGAAAAAAATCGCAATCGAGCATTAAGTTTGAAGTTTGACAGGTACTAATTTAGCTCCATAGTTTAGGCTGACTACCGAGTCGGTGGGTCGATAAGTGATTAAGTACACCAGGGTATTAGATAATACAGGTATTGTATTGACCAGTGTTGTCTGCGGAAATACTGTACACGCTTTAAGCCGAGAGTCAGTAGCGATAAACATATACCGGTACATTACAGTTCCCGATGCTAGTTCTTCCAAGATGGGGGATTTTCCGCTCCATTCCAACAAAACGTTTGTGCCGCTGGCAGTCGTTGCAGGACCATATTATTCATTTTATTGTTGCAAAGGAGCTCTCCGCTGCCGTTCCAGCAGCCCGCAACAAGATGCCGCTACCTCGTTTTGGAGCGGTCTTTGCAGCGCTTCTGATGCTCACGACTGAGGCGCTTGCAAGTCAACAGGAACTAGACCACCAGAGCGTCAACTCATCCACGAACTGGCCATCTCTTCTATTCAACTTCACAGTCAAGCGTAGCTCCATGAAAGTGTACGGCCAGTCGGAGTTCTCAATGCTCGCCACTCCCGTCTTGTCCGTCAACAATACTCGAGTGCTCTACGATGACTCCACCCACTTCATTCAAGGCGCGAATGTTCTCAGCTACATGGAAGTCGGTGGGGTCGCCTACCTATCGACAAGCTTGGCGGACGGCAGCTCGTTTACTCCGCCGCCAGCGGAGTGTTTCCATTCCGAGTCGGGGGACATCCCGTCCATTAATTCCATCATCGCCGGAATCAACGAAGCCACGGCCGTGTCAAGCAGTGGTGATGCCGACGAGTGTTCAACTGGAGGAGACCTGTTCAAGATGAGTGTAAATGGCATCGTCCTGGCATTGTGCTTGTCTACTTCGTCAGGATTTACGATGAAAAGCAATGATCTGGACATTTCTGTGGAATACCTGAAGAATGACATTGCCATCAAACCACCAACTGCACAAGCTGGTACTCTCCCTGCATGCAGCACGTCGTCGCTTTCGAGCACTGTCACGCCAATTGGACAATCTTTCCTAACCGGGAATCCACAAGCTCTTGATCATACCGGTACACGGAAACTTGATGCCGCGTTTGATTTCTCGTTGGATGATTCGTGCTCGTGTAAGTCAAAGCCGCGTCCGTGCGTCTTCGTTCATGGTCTGGGGGTCAAGAAGGAAATGGCACGCAATCGAGATCGATTCTACTATTGGGGTGACCTGGAGGGTCATGCACCGTGTTGCTCGTCGATGACGTACACGTACCTTAACACCTCGGGCAATCCCTGGACGAGCGACACTTTGCAGCAGAAAGTCTGCACTCGAGTCGGGGCAGTGAGTGATACAAGCACGAGCTCCGGTATCGCGGATACCATCGTTGTCACGCACTCAATGGGAACTCTCATGCTGGCTGGGGCGATTGCCAATGGAAAGTGTAGTCTTGACTCCAGCTCGACGTGGGTGGGCTTGGCGGGGCCAATGAAGGGGAGCATGTGCTCCGACTTCATCCAGGATTCCTGCACCGGTAAAGCGACTGCCGTGCTCGAAACAGTCGCTGAAGTCACTGGGAAATGCCCTCCGACCACCGGATTGAAGTCACTGCCGTACGAAGGAGAGAAGTACAGCTCTGCTGCGCTCGATGCGGCTTACAAGGCCGCACAGGAGGCGTATCGAGAAAATGTCTACGCTGCCATGTGCGGTGCTAGCTATGCCGGACTCGTGTCAGTGTATCAGCCTGTATTTTGGATGCTGGGCAAGACGGTGCCCCACAAGTCCAGGGCAAACGATGGCATGGTAGAGTTCGACAGTTGTGCAGCAGGATTCCCGGACTCCAAGTTCGGGAACTCGTATCGCGACAGGTTTTACCGGACGAAGCTCAATCATTTCGACATGGAGTTTGTGAGTGCTGACGCCTTGCTAGATGCGTCAAAGATGCCAGCAAAGTGGTTTGAGTGTCTACTGTAGACAAACGCGAAAGTAGTCTACCTGTTGGTAGATTGAATAGAGAGAAGGATGCGTTGATGTTGCATGCTCGATAGACACCATTGGAAGAACTGTACAATCGTCCATGTAACGACCTGAAATTTGAAGACCGCCGAGCTTTTCCTGAAGTGTAAAGTTTCGGCGTCTCGGATTCTAGAAGGGTATGAATACATAGCGACAAGTTGTCCATCACTACGTACATGTATGTAGAAGAACGCTTTCTCAGTTCGCGATATTCTGGTCAAAGACTGGGACCAACTTTCAACCTGCCGGGACACCATGCACTTCGTTAACGAGTGGCAACCCAAGGAACTGATGGCTGTTCTCTGAAGAGACAAATCTTTTTCGGGGGGGGGGGGGCGTAAAAGATTCCCGGGGGGGGCGTGCACATCGTGAAAACGACAATCTAGCGGGAAAGGGC
>JAGDFM010000080.1:50351-109530 GCA_019155715.1 Phytophthora pseudosyringae
CCCCCCCCCCCCCCCCCCCCCCCCCCCCCCCCCCCCCCCCCCCCCCCCCCCCCCCCCCCCCCCCCCCCCCCCCCCCCCCCCCCCCCCCCCCCCCCCCCCTGCACATCGTGAAAACGACAATCTCTCGGGAAAGAGCAGCTTTCCCAGTGTGAATTCTCACACTGGGAAAGCGGTTCATTTGCCGATTTACGTACATGTAGTCTCTTTCGAGTCCACATAAAAGACATAGTCAAACTGCTAACGTAAGACTTGTACGAAGAGGTGTCCTGCATGTGCATTGCGCCACAGTGCAATCAACCCGCAGCGCGGCCAAAATGGGGGACGGTACCGGCAGTCGCAGGACAGATTAATCCAAATTGGGATGAAGGCCAAGGGAAAGAGGCGCTTGCAGCAAAATAAATACCGAGCGAATAAGAAACGCCGCCTAAGCTTACAAACCTCTATCGCTGATCTGGGGGTAGAAGGCGATGCAAGCGAAAACTCGTTAACACAGACTCGGATGGAATTGAGGCTTGATGAAAAGCACATTGTATTAATACGTGAGCGCGAACTTAAAGACGTACGCGAATACAAACTTTAGGCAATCGGGAAAATCCTATTATTCATGCAGTTGCATTGCTTCCATTGATAGATTGTTCTTCACACGAAAAACAGCAGGAGATTTGGTCACCCATGTGGTTCAGTGTGGTCTCGCGAGAATCTATCGATCCACGCCAAAGATGCCATGTTTGCCAAGGTGCCAACCAACTCCCAAAGTGAGCTAGAGATGGTATCCGGATATACAGTACATTATTCTGCGTCAGTAAAGGAACGTGTGGAAACTGCATCATACATGTAACCTTGAAGATATTATAGAGAGTTGGAAGACATTGCATATTCTTTAAAATAATATGCAATGAAGAATTTCTTTTTGATATTGTTGGCGTGGTACAGCCTGCCAACGCTTACAATTAATACCAGGGGGTGCGTTTTGACGCATGTACGATGTACATGTACGGTTGTAGGGTACGTGTGTTAGTAGTGGGATTCGTTCCCTAATACCCCTAGGTCACACTACAACACCACACCACACCGCCATTTGGCATCAAGGCCAGCGCATCAAAAACTTCTGGGCTTGAGGCATTATATTGATCCTTCGCGATGGGATACCCCATCAGGAGATGTGTACATATATATTGTAATGGTGGGGACCCTACCACATGCGGAGCTCATTCCGCTTTCTCCTGGTCGATCCACGCGCAACGTTCATCAGGATGCCGTTGTCTCTTGGAAGCTTGGCTGTGACTTTGACAGCACTTCTAGGAATCACGCACACAGAGGCAGCGGACCATAGCGTACTGGACGCACAGCACTGGAACGAGCTCAAGACCGGAACGCCGCTATCATGGCCGGCCCTGCGTTTCCATTTCTCGCTCAAGAAGGACACCATGAAGGTCTACGGCATGACCACGTTCGACATGTACGCTAACCCCATCGTCCTGGACAACAACAAAAACGTGCTCTACGACGCCTACGCCACGTTCACGGACTCCAAGGGGGTCCACAACTACACGCTCGTGAACGGCGTTCCGTACTCGGAAAGCACGCCCTTCACGACCGGCAGCTCGTCGGGCACCCCCACGCCATTGGTAGCGTGCTTGGACGCAGAGTTCGATAAGCTTCCGGAGCTTAATTCGATTGTGGCGGCCGTCAATGCAGTTACAGTATCAGGGAGTGGCAGTGCCGCTAGCGCGTGTTCGACGGGGAGTTCTTACAAGACCGCGATGAAAGGCGTCGACTATGCGGTGTGTGTTTCCGGTACGACCGGATTCACGGTCCAAGGCAGCGACATGGACGTCTCGGTCGAGTATTTGGAAAGCCACATCGAGATTCAGCGCCCGACCATGGACCCCAAGGCGCAAAAGTGTGCCTCAAAGGCGTCGTCCACGTCCACGACGTCAATTGGGCATGCGCTACTCACCGGAGCGCCGATTCCTACGAACAAAGCGAGGAACCTGGAAGCAGAGCTTAGTATTGACATCTCCTTGGACGAATTGTCCACATGCTCCTGCAAGTCCACCCCGCGCCCGTGCATCTTCATCCATGGACAAGGAATCGAACCCGAGATGGCAGAAAACCAAGACAAGTTCTCCAAGTACTGGGGGAATTTGACAGACCACGCACCGTGCTGCTCGTCCATGAAGTATGCGAGACTGGAAACAATTCACAGCGCCTGGAGTGACCCGTCCTTTCAGCAAAAGGTTTGCGACCGCGCGCTCGCCGTGAGCGATTCGAGCTCAACGTCCGCCATTGCAGACACGATCGTGGTCACGCACTCGATGGGCAACCTCATGTTCGCTGGTGCGCTCGCTAACGGACTATGTGAATTGGACTCGAGTTCAACGTGGGTGGGTCTGGCTGGCCCGATGAAGGGGAGCATGGCGTCGGACTTCGTTCAAGACTCGTGTGCTGGAGAGACGAGCGTGATCTTGGAGAAATTTGGAGAAATTACTGGAAAATGCCCTCCTAAGGGGTCGATCAAGTCTTTGGCGTACGAGGGCGAGAGCTATAGCTCGACCAAGTTGGACGCGGCGTATAAAGCAGCACAGAAGGCGTATCAAGAAAATGTGTACGCGCTCATGTGCGGTGACAGCTATTCTGGCCTGCTCTCGAGCTACCAGGCCAAGTTCTGGCTGCTTGGCGGCATGATCCCGCACAAGTCGGACTTGAACGATGGCATGGTGGAGTTCCAGAGCTGCGCCGTCGGATTCCCGGAAGAAAAGTTCGGTGACTCGTACCGCGACCGCTTCTACAGGAACAAGCTCAACCATTTCGACATGGAGTTCCTCGCAGGCGACTCTGTGCTGAATGAGGCCAAGATGCCGGTCAGGTGGTTTGAATGTCTGTTGTAAAGTTCATCGTATATGGTTAGATGGAAGTGATGTGGTAAGTATCCTGGTGTTTACAAGCCTCTCTCCAAGACCCCAAAGGGGGCCATGAAGGTGCAAGTACGTTTACAGTTGGAGAGGAGAAGTTGGATGTACTACATGTAGTAGTATGGATAGTAGAGTTCGCGGCAATGGGTAACGGCGATGAAGTGACCAAAGTGTATGCCCCAAACGTATTGAGTCTATACCTGCTTTTGCAGCGCGGTGTTCAATAGTAATAATAGTGTATGAAATTGAATGAAAAGACGACAAAGGTTGTATGGTTCCACTTCGTCCGCCCTGACAAACTTGTTTATGCATGTACGGTACTGTACCAAAAAAGAAACCACTGTATCTTGGGCTTTGCCTGCCTTCGTTTGTGAACAGATGCGAGAAGGGAAAATGCATCGTCTCTCGAAGACGGGAAGCTCCATACTCTTGTGGTGATGTATTAATAGAGAGAGGTTCGACTCCCCCAATTGAGTACTACGCGTGGTAGTATTGCTAGATACTTAAGCTGTCTGTGTGGAAAATTGCCTCATTGCTCTACCATGACTGGATCGTTCTCCTCCTCACTGTCTCATTGTTCTATTAGCTCGATGCGTGGCCGGAGGGAGGCCGGTCCTTCCTTTGGTGATGCTGCATCACTGGTGCACCAAGGCTACCGAAAGTTTGTACAGTACACCAATTGTACCCAAAGTCTGTGCTCGTGCGTTTTGGCGCTGTTCACACTTTGTCGATGATGCTAGGATGCGCTTGGGAGGATTGTTGAAAGGGAAAGGCAGCAACACATACAGCAGGAACGACCCACTCGTCTTTCTTCTGTTTGAGTCTCCGTCGTGTACCGGAAGCTGAGATGTCGGGGTCAAGTCTGCGCGTCCTCCTGGCGCTCGCGACGCTTGTTGCGTTCGCGGGGAAGACCACGTCAGCTCACCGGAAACTCGAGACGGGGACGAAACTGGAATGGCCCGCTCTGCGCTTCCACTTTACCATCAAGCAAGAGTCCGTCAAGGTGTACGACCAAAGCTCCTTCGACATGTACGCGAACCCGATCGTGCTGGACGACAACAAGGACGTGCTGTACGACGTCTACGCCACCTTCACGCAACCCAAGGCGCTGCACAATTACACGCTCGTGGATGGCATCGCGTACTCGGAACTGACCCCGTTCACGACCGGCAGTTCCTCGGGCACTCCGACCCCGCAAGTCGTGTGCTTGGACACGGAGTCCGGTAAACTTCCAGCTATCAACTCCATCGTTGCTGCGGTCAATGAAGCGACCAATTCCTCCGGAAACGGCACTGTCGCCAGCACCTGCGCTACTGGCACTTCGTACGAGACGGCGATCAATGGCGGAGACTACGAGGTTTGTGTGTCGGGCACGACGGGCTTTACGATGCAGGGCAGCTTAATGGACATCTCCGTCAACTATTTGGATAGTCACATCGACATTCGACCCCCGACAATGGACCGCGCGGCGGCGAGTAAGTGCTCGAACTTGGGACTATCGAGCTCAGTGAGCCCTATCGGACATGCACTCCTTACGGGCGAGCCGATGCCGACTGGTACGAAGACAACATGAGGCATCAATCTGTAAAAAAGTGGTAGTCGCCTGTCATCCTGTCCAAACCATTTTTTTTAAACTAGTTGGGACAAATTCATCGACGTGCTGCGGGTTTATTCTGACCGAGGGCGAAGAGCTGTGAGTTTTGCACAATATGATAGCTGCGTGGTACTGAAATGGCTAATCGGTGGTTCAAGCAATTTGCATGCACACCGAAAGACTGTTTCGTCCTGGTATGACAGCAGGTGTGAGCACAAAGGTCCGTATGGGAATACGAACGCATTATTATCTCACATTAAAGAAAATTCTGACAAGGACAATGCATCACACGTTGACGGCAGTGACCCCAGCGACATTCGTGGAGATAACGAGGAGAGTTGCAGCATAGGAGAAGAAGACATTGGAAGCGAACAAGCAGATGTAGCGAGTTGCAGCGAAGACGAAGAAGATCACGAAGAAGAAATCCTAGAGTTTTGCAGTGTGAGGTAACATTAACCAATGTGGCCCGAACGCCTGCCATCTACTCGATAAGGAAATGTAACGAAAGTGCATTTCTAGTCGCTGCTTCAGCGATCTTACTTCGTTGAAATGACATGGAATGGTACGGAATGTAGTTTGCATTTTTTTCTGAACTGAGAAGCTTTGATGCTACCAGCATCCTTCGTTTTGTTGCAAGTAGTTGAGTCGAAATCAAACCAAATGCGCGAAGCTTGGCGGGGGTTGTAGGCCATCTAAAGGTTAGAGGGTTTAGATTTTAATCCACATAATACAACAACAACAACATGAAACGTATGTTGGTTAGGCAAATACCAGAAGCCACCCGGAAATCGCTCAACGTGAGGCGTTTCCAATTCCGTTGTCTATTGATTCTACCGTACTGGCCAGATCTCTGCACATGAGCAAGTATGCGCTGTGAATCCATCATGATCATTGTACACTTTAGTCATTCATACAGTCGTCGGGGCAAATTGAGCTAGAGCGTTGTTACTGGCCCGGCATTTCGTGTGGAGGTAGGAGCACTAGACATGCTGTCAGCATATCGAATACATGCACGCTTCCTCAACGCGTACGGTATTTGGCGTCACGTCCCTAATGACGCTCCGCAGTGGAGGCCACCTGTACCTACCCATTATTAAGTGCTCGAGATTTGCTTTTGTTTGCGTGAATCCATACCTAATCAGCATTAGCATCTGAGGCTTTCCCGAAGGAGTCGGAGACTGATCCCCCCCCCCAGCTCATTTCACATTCTTCCGTCTGGCGCTAACAGCGCAAGCATCCCCAAATGCCGTTTACCTCTATCGTGGCGCTCACAACGTTATTGGCACTTACCGCATCAGCAGTTTCTGCTGAAACAACGAAATGGCCCTCTCTGGAATTTCGTTTTACGCTCAAGCGCAGTTCCATGGCGGTGCACGGGTACTCGGACTTCTCCATGTTCGCCAACCCCGTCGTGTCTGCCGATGGCGAGCGCGTGCTCTACGACGTCCATTCTACTTTTTTTACTGAAGGCAACACAGCTTACAACTATTTTGTCGTGGACGGTGTTGGGCTCTCATCTTCAGACGGCACGGCGGATCCGTCCGTGCATTGTCTTGATTCGGAGCTCGACGAACTTCCGCCTATCAACTCCATTATCAGCGCTCTCAACGAGGCTACGAGTGCGTCAGAAGGTGAAACTGGTGGTGCCGAGTGTTCGAGCGGGAATTTATTCGAGGTTTCGGTCAACAGCTTCGCGTTCGCAGTGTGCGCGTCGGGTTCCTCGGGATTTACCATGCAAGGCAGCGATATGGACGTGGAGATTGAGTATCTCAACAGTCCTGGGACAATTCCAAAGCTGGCTCTGGGTGCAAATTCAACGGGCAACTGTACAACAGTGGCGATGCCCACCTCAATTACTCCGGTCGGGAGGTCTCTGCTAACTGGGCAACCGATTTCAAACGACGCCAGGAATTTGAAGGCCGCCTTTGATTTCTCGTCCCGAGATTGGGCCTCCTGTTCGTGCAAGTCAACACCTCGTCCGTGCATCTTCGTCCACGGCATGGGAGTGGAGGAAGAGATGCCTGAAAACCAAGTCAATTTTACGGAATACTGGGGCGACCACCTGCCGGACCACGCGCCGTGTTGCTCGTCGATGGAGTTCACTCACCTGAATACGGTTAGTAATACGTGGACTAGTGCTACTCAGCAGCAGAAAGTGTGTGATCGTGTCCTTGCAGTTAGCGACAGCAGCACGGATTCCGTCATCTCCGACACGATCGTTGTCACCCACTCGATGGGCAATCTCATGCTTGCGGGTGCAATAGCAAACGGTCAGTGCACTTTGGGCTCGAGCTCGACGTGGGTGGGTCTAGCAGCACCGATGAAGGGGAGTATGGCGTCGGACTTTGTTCAAGAATCTTGTGCCGGCGAGACCAACGTCGTCTGGGAAAAGATTGGGAATATCACAGGTCGATGCCCTGCTAGCACTGCGTTGAAATCGCTGGCGTACCAGGGTGGGAATCACAGCTCGGAAGCGCTCGATGCAGCGTACACAGCAGCTCAACAAGTCTACGAGGCGCACGTGTATGCAGTCATGTGCAGCAAATGGTACTCTGGGATTTCATCTAAGTACCAGGCGGAGTTCTGGGCTTTAGGCTCCATGGTTCCGCATCAATCTCGCCAGAACGATGGCATGGTAGAGTTCCAGAGCTGCGCGGTCGGACTTCCCGAATCAGAGTTTGGCAGTTCTTGGAAGTCCCAATTTTACAAGACCAAGCTGAACCACTACGACATGGAGTTCCTGTCTGGTGATTCGATACTGAACGGGGAGAAGATGCCTGTGAAATGGTTTGAGTGTCTGCTGTAGTTCGGTTCAAGAACGAGGACAGATTCTTAGATACTCAATCCGTTTCTATTAAAAACAATTACAACAAACACTCGAACCATTTGATTGGCATCTTCTTCTCGTCCAAGAGTGCGTCTCCATGCTCCGACACCCTATCCCGTTCCGACACTTCCCGACAGCTGGACAATAAAATCGGTAGAAAACTAGTTGGGTACTGGTATATTTTGCCTCCCAGCTTTGCGGTCCTGTCAACTTTCGAACCGCACTCGCAGCTGCGAGGAAATGGCGTCTAGAGGCCTTTATTAATAGGCTAAGAAAAACGACTTCTTGTGTATGCACGTATTTCGGCCCCGGAGGAATGTGCACTAGGGCTGGCAAATTCATTAATGAGGGCGCAACCCCGGCAGGGGGGGGGGACACACAATCTAGAGCAGTTGACAGCAACCAACAGTGAAGCCGTCCCATTGGTACACTTATCTGCCAATAACAGACAGGCTAATAACTAACAGTCGCCTAGATATCATCCAATAGAAACCTGCCACATGTCTGTAAATAGACACGCCACACGTTTGTGGCTGCGAGAGCGCACAGTCGCCCACAAGCGCTCACTATTCATTTGTTTTAAAGCTACCCCACAGGTCTCCAAGAACAAGACCCGAGAACAAGATCCGTACAGGCTCGTACAGCAACCGCAGCCCCGCCCGCCCGCCTCACCAACACCAACACCGTAGCTCAACAGGCTAGAGCGCGGGGTTTCGGCCCTGAGATGTCTGTTCAAATCAGGCCGGTGTTATTGATCAAGATTGGGCTGTAGTAGTTCTCCAGTGGCTTCTACTGTGGCTCCGTGTGATGTGCGTGTGAGTGTGTGTGTCGTGTGTGACGTTTGTGTGTGTGTGATGTGCTGCGCGACGTGGGTTGTGCTCTGTGGTATCTCTCTATGGAGCGTGAGGTGGGAGTTGTGCGGCGCGCGGTGTGTGTTGTGGGCGTGGCATGTTGCATGAGCGTGCTGTTTCCACGCATCCTTTCCAACACTGCAAGTGCAGTGCTCGAATGGTAACGAGTGGGAGGTTATATTCCCTACTGTCGGGTTTCTCTAGTTGTAGCGCCGCGATATTCTTTACAAACTACGGTAACATGTGCGTCATTCGGTTATGTGTAGCGCGGATGGCGTCGGTTCTTGGGCAAGTACATGCAGTCTGATTGCTATTACTGATCTCTCTTACACGTGCCTTACTGTCTGCAGTATGTTCTGGGTTGATGCAGGTGCTGGGTCGATGATATTCTCCACGGCGAGTTGACTGCGATACGCAACGATGCGACTGTCGAGAGCTCCAATGCGACGAAGCTGTCACAACTCGCGCAGCACACTGCCACCACCTTTTGCTCGGTTCCCATGGCCACTCAAGAATACGAGCAGTGCCGATTCCGCTCGTTGGTCCACTGCGAGGACGAGATCTTTGAAGTCTCCCTCGCCTTCGCTCAGCTGAAAACCGCCTTCAAGGAAGAGTTTCATGTACGCCACGACAAAGCGATAGTCCGACTTCTTCTGCCGATCGTTGGAAGCCCTGACCCGAGGCAGCTTGGTGTACCACTCGAACTAAATCGAGGAGAGGTTAATAGCGGATTTTCTTCTGCGCTTTGCTGGCGGTGCTTGAACTGATGGCTCTTGTTTTGTGCTACTTCTGTTGATACTTGCGCAACAGGTCGCTTGAGGATAGCAGCTTCAAGTGCGAGGAGTCGGGCAACCATCAGCCGGTTGCTCTCGATAAGCTCGTTAATGACAGCAGTGTGATGACACCCAGCGCCACAGCAGTTGCTCTACAGTTCTCCTTCGCCGTGATTTTGAGCAGGTCCAGCAGCGACATCATACATCACCACTGACCACGCCAGCGTGTCTGCCATGGGAATACCAGCAGCGGTCAAGCATTCCTCTACACGCGCAACGAACATGCTGTTGGGTGCAAGGGCCTTCATTTGGGGAAGGTACTTAATCAAGTACGCTGTTAGCACTCCGATTACCTCGCGACTCATGTTTAGCTTGGCATCCTTCAGTCCCACGCAGGAACTGAACAGCAGCTCTTGCAGCCGCAACAAGCGCTCCTGTACTCCATGGTCGAGTACGGCAACGTGCGCAACTACTGGGGGGTTGTCGGCATTCCAACCGCTCAAAACACGGGCGACTTTTCGATCTTCGCGCGGAGTGTTGAACACGTAGGCAAAGCCTTTGTTCGTCCGGGTCATATCCCACAACTCCTCGATCGAAGATCCACTGCGTAGCTAGTCGCTCATCCCCGTTGGCATGCTGCTCCCCTCCTCGACGAAATGAATGCGACGTCAGATTGCTGGTTGCACCGACCGGCTCCGCTACGCGCTTCAAAAACCGGTTGACGTAAGCTTGAATGCCGTCTTCTCCGCGAGCGTGACTGGTTGGCTCGGGGTAACAGCAGTGGGAGTTCGTGGTCTCGGTGGGGGAGCCGCAACGGTAGCGTAAGCTGGCGGCGGATGCTCAGCAACTTGAGCTGCAGGTGGCCCACCAGTGGTGGTGGTTTCCGATAGCCTGATGTGAAGCCCTTCGAGAAGGGGGGCCCCCACATTGAGCGATGTCGTGGCCGGCATAGCGAGGGAAGGAAAATGACTCAGCAGCTACACACACGGCGCTTCCTGCATCATCAGTGCTACTACCAATGTGTGCAACCGGCAGGTCAGGAAGTCGTCACGATTAGGTACCAGAGTGAGGCCTTGCTCCTCGGCCGTTTTCATACGAAGCATCCGGACGTAGAAAACGTTGTCAGCCGACACCGTGATGTGCTGCTTGCTGACGTAGCCGAGATCCGAAGAACGGCCAAAACAATGCCACCTGAGGCATGCAAGTGCTGCGTCTTCAAAACCGGACGCGACAGACGCCGTGTTGTAGGCATTGCGGATTAGTGAGCGCAGATCCTCCTTTGTGCAAAGTGGTGCCTTGTTAGTAACCCCCCCATTATCACGTTTAAGCAATGCTTTTCCAGAGTCGTTTCCTGTTTGAGCAGGATTAACTCCGTTGGGACAAGATGAGGATGCTCATCGAAAAACCAAATCTTGACAATTCTGAAGTATGAAATGACAGTGTTCGGTGCCAACTTACCCTGCTTACCTTCATATGTGGCGGGATAGTAGCCGAAGCGATCCATTACAGTTGCTAGCCTCTTACCGGAGCTGTCGCCACGAATTCAAGCTTGAACAACGTCCATGGAAACGTCCTCAGTTTTCAGAATGCGCTCGAAAGCACCGATTCCGGTGATACGCGCTTTTTGCGTGTTGGTGGGGACAAGCGCGGTGAGGCTCATATTGCTTTCTGGCTGTTCTGGAAGTGACCATGAGTAGCTCATCAGTGCCCCACTACTCACTGCCTAGATTAGGATTTTGCCTTTTTGTCAGATTCACGATTCTATTTTCAGTATACTCGAATAACTTACTTTCAGTATTGACACATACATATTTCTGCCACGCTTCCGACAACTTACTGTCGGACAGCTGTCGGAATACGAAACCTACCCCTGAGCGATTTAATTGGTTAAAATACAGTGATGTAGAGAAGTGATAGATCAGAATCTGTACGGTTTGACTATGGTCACTATCCTGCAGTTCTATCTGTCGGGAAACAACTATATTCATCCATATACGTTATAGCTTGACACTTTGAACCAGCTGTGATCTCCAGGCAATTACTTGTTGACTCGACATAGTCGCAGGCAGGGAGGCGGTACTTCGACCTATTGTATAGAACGCACGTGGTTTCCCGCTGTACATCGAAACGGCGAAAGTGGAACAAAATGCTTTTGAGGTTTACAGTACTGTTGAAGTGCACCGCTCACGCACGGTCCGTGACCACGGGAACGGTTCCAACTGAACCGTTCCAGACGCGTTCCGATTGGCTTATTGGACATTGGTGGTTCGAGGACGCAAGATTGGTTTGTCAATTGAGCCTAACGGACACGTAGATGCGTAAATCTTCTATGGCATGACAAGAATTCATCTCTCTCTCTCAGAGAGAGTGAGCAGAGAAAGCCAAGGGCGAGTTGGCTTTGTTCACGGCAGCACGGCTTAGACTTGCGAAAACCGTTCATCATTAGGCACGCAAACAAGCCCCAATTTTCGCCAAAACGACCGGTGCTGATCTCAGATTACTATGTACGCCGATTAGATTTTTATTTCGTATGTGATGTCACTCTATTGGAAGTTTTTCAATACATTTTCAATGTAAATTTGCACTGATCGCTAATCTTTGGCGCTGAACAAGTATGAAAGAGCAAATTTTACATAGCAACTGTATTGGAAAAATTCCGAATCGTTCATTAAGTTTAAAGTTTGACAGGTATTAATTAAGCTCCATAGTTAAGCCTGACTACCGAGTTGGTGTATCGATAAATGATTAGGTACATCGAGGTGTCAGATAACGCAGGTATTAAATTGGCCAGGGTTGTCTGTACCAAATTTATACCGAAAAATACCAAATATTAACCGAATATAAATCCTAAATTCGGTGGTAGCAGCGTCTCCCACTTGCCGAGTCGGAGGAATTTCCATATCTCAACCTCAATCACTGGGATTTCGATTTTAGATGGTGATAATAGCAGTAGATGACTAGTAATATTAGTTTTGCAAGCAAATAGTACTATAAAGTAATTTTTCCTAGTTCCTGAGCAGAATTACTATCCACAGAGTTTTCACCGGGGGCTAGGCTGGGGTAGTGGCGGTACCATCGCAGTAGCTGCTACGTCGCAAATAACTACTGCATATCGCAAGCAGTGTGGTTTATTGCAATTGCGGCGTTGGCTATGCAATAAATAGGATCGAACATGTAACGATCGATATGATTTAATTATTTGCCATGGTCATTTTCCCACTTCCAAGGCGCTTACTAACCAAGAAACACCCAGATGGTTCCCTTATCTTTGAAGGAGCAACCATTCTACGGGCAAGTACCGTTCTTCCTTGAGGCAGCTGACTTCGCAATGGCACGGAGCGTGGGTTTATTGAGTGGCAGTGCTGCAACATGACCCGAGCCGAGATGACTTCGGTGTCGCGTATGTAAACCGGGATAACGTGGGTTTGGAGTATCGCAGTTCCCAGAGGACATCCAGCTGCGGTGCAAGGAGTTCGCTCAAGCGTGTGGCTTTCAGCTGAAGGTACAGGATTCAGCTCTAAGCGCACGGTGCCGGCAACGCCAAGTACGTGTACAAGGAGCTCAATGGCTAGCAGTTCTTCGACAAAGACGTGCCCGACAAGGACATTCAATGTCCATTTCCCACCAATGTGTGTGGTTTAGAGGCCTTTTGGAAAGTCGCTCGTGCCAACGTTTGCCACAACCACATCAAGCACGTGGGTTTTTCGAGTCGTCCGGTTGCCGAAGCCTCCATCGCTCGGCCTGACAAGGACAAGCGAAAAACCACCCGCAGTGTGAAAGAGCTCACTCATATGGTCGAGATAGAGATGCTGCCGGTTTACGAAGGGAAAACGGAGCTCATGACGGGTGCAGCGATCACTGAATTCCTGGTGAGCAAAGGGTTCAAAGTCTCTCCATCAACGGTATCCCGAATCAAGCAGGCCATGAACCCGAGCAACTACGACGAGCGGCTTGTCAGCTACCAGAAGCTTGGAAGCAACTTGAATTTGATAGCCGAGAAAAACCCTGGGTCTATTTGGCGCTTCGAGAAAAACGACGATGGGACCTTTAAGCGTGCGTGTTTCCTGCCGATTATTGGGAATGGGGTAGCTCGAAATGCACGACGGCTTTATGGGTTGGACGGAGCTCACCTTAAGGGTGACATAAACAATTACGGGGGTTTTCTGGTCGCGACCGCAAATGACTTCAACAACCATATTCCGCCGTTCGTTTTTTTCTATCGTTCCGGTTGAAAATTACGACCACTGGATTTGGTTTCGGAAGGTGGTCAAAGAAGCGTTAGATGAGGCCGAGCGCTACACGATTGTGTCAGATCGCCAAAAGGGCCTTTTGTCCACTGTCGATGTGGTTTCCCCCCTGCGGGCCATCGTTTCTGTCTTCGACACATCAAGAGCGATATTACGGACGGTCAAGGAGCGGGGTTTAATCAACGACATGGTTCGTAGTGACTGTTAAGGTGACTACAAGTTCTTCGAAAAAGAGCTCTCCAGAACAAAGCCTGCCGCTATCGAGTATCTGAATGGCATCGATAAAAAACACTGGGTAAAGTACAACTACCAAGAACAGTTCAAGACTCCGACCTACGACGAAACAACGTCCAATTTGGCAGAACAAGCCCATAGCTGGATTGACAACGGCTGTTGTAGTGTAAGGGCTGTTTGAAGTTACATATGTAGGTAGGTCTCTATAGCTAAATATATAAAGTAGGTACAAAGCGCACGGCAACGGTGCTTCGTGTAGCCCTGTCATTGGTTGAAAGTGGAGAGCCATTTCAACCAATCAGACGACAGTTTGCATTTGAGTAGCCCCGACGGCCACTAACATAAATCAACGTTAAATTTGACCCAAAGCCCATACTTAAGCTCATCTTCCTGAGTCTCCCGCGCTTCCTCGCAGTATATAGTGTATGCTAGATAACGGCCACACCTGATCCGTTACACTGGTAGCACTTTGCAGTTATTCCAACGCCCAAGAGCACGACGAGCCGAGTATTGGGAACTGACGGTTCCGCCGGGACCTAGGTGCACGAAAGCTTTTCCATCTCATGCGGATTGAGTGGGAAGCGCTCCTTCATCGCCTCTCCGCGGTGACAGGCGAGGCCGTCGTCGCGACGTTGTTGAACGCCGGAGACACAGCGTCAAGCCGTCCAAGAGTTCATGGAACGCGAGCGCTGAATCCAATCGGCTAGTAAAAACCCTCGCGTTCCACGAAGGGCGATGTCGCCAAGATGGACACCTCCGCATATTCCGGGGTCGGCCATGATCGCCTACCACTGAATCGCTAGTTCCGCCAGATCGACATCGCGATCGCCTCGAGACTCCTCGAGGTTGATTCGGCGAAGGTGAACTTCTTGCTTTCCCGACTGAATGGGAAAGCCAAGGAGTGGGCGCTAGGCCGGCTGGTGACCGACGACCGCCTTCCCCACTCTGGAAGCCATCCAAAGTGACCTGCGCCTCGCATTCGAGCCCCCGCAAGACGAGTTGCGCATGCGAGCGGCGTTCTTCGCCCTCCGACAAGGGAAGACGTCCATGCGCGACTACGTTCAGAAGACGCGCCACCTGGTTTCGTGCATCGTTACGAACCCGGTCGACGCTGCATCTCAAGTTCACGTGGTCATCTTCGGTATGCGTGAAGGCATGACGCGGTACTGCCTCACTCGAGCGGAGCCGACAACACTTGAAGCTGCGTTCGCTCTCGCGTTGCGCGATGGCTACACGGTGGTATCCTCTTACGGGAGAGCGCTGACGACGGACGCTCGGGCCTCAGCACCCGAGCCCATAGAGATCGACGCCATCGAAGCCGAGTCGAGGTCGTACAACACCTCGACTACTCGAGGCGCTCGATGCAACAACGGCAATCGACAGCTCACCTGCTTCCGCTGTCGCAAGCCGGGCCATCGCGCAGCAGTGTGCCGCGCTCCGGCTCCGGTCTTGGCAAGCGCTGAGGTCGTCGGATTCGCTGACGACAAGGTATCGGCTGCTTACCCAAAAAACGGTCGGGACCAGTAGGCGTGGGGCGCCCTACTGGCTGGAATAGAGGACCCGGTCCACCGATGGCAACCGGCCCTCCTAGCAAGTTCGACGGTTGCTGCACCAACGATGACTTCATGGTGATCGATCGAAACTACGCCTTCGACTGCATCTTGGGAATGCCGTGGTTAGCTCGCTACCAGCCCGAGATCGACTGGTTCGCCCGTTCAGTCCGGCGCCGAGGTGGGTACGACGTCAACGAGGTGTTCACTCACCTCCTTGTCGCCCCAACCTATGATGTCACCGTCATGGACCGATCGTCCACGACCCAACCCCCACAGCGAGTGAGCGATGGCCCTCGGTGTGTGGTGTGTGCGACCACCGTCGCGGATTCAATCGGTCGATATTCCTCGCGAGCGCGCGAGGAAATGACGCAGTCGAGCACGGCCCCCCGCACGAGAATTACGCGGTTGAGCAGCGGTTCCCGCACGAGAACTACGCGGTCTAGCAGAGGGTTCCGCAGGTGATTGCGACAGTCGAGCAGGGGCTCCCGTTCGCTGATGATTCCATCGCGCAGGACCAACATCTGCGCGGCACTGTCCTCCTCGAGAGCGAGCTCCCACGCCTAGAGAAGGGTGACGTGTCATCCAGCGAATTATCATCCAGTGCGACATCGGCTTCGAGTGGACACTCGAGGCGACTGAGGAAGTCCACGCGCAGACGATCGGGACGCCGTCGCCTCCGCAATCGCCTTCCGTACTCGACGACACTCGGCCCCCCAAATGATTAGCGTCATCGAGTACTCGGAGTGATCCTCAAACCGAGTACGCCGAGTCGAAGTGGCGAAACCTCCCTCCGAAGCGGTTTCCATCACGCGGCTTCCGAGTCTTTCCTGGAAACATTTCCTTCGTGACTTGATGGCCGGCGAGATCGAGCAGCTATGCCTCCTCACGAGTGACAACCCTCTGAACGTCGGCGTCAACGCTGTCAGCGACGACGCGTCGTCGTCGCGGCCGAAGGCGGCTGAAGCCAAGTCAGCCCACGAATAACGCTTCGTCGCGCAATCTTGGACAGCGCTCCAAGACTTTGGTAACCCAGTATACCCGCTTGCTCGTGAGTACGAAGACATCATCCCAGACAAGATTCCAGTGGAAATCCCCGCCGAGAGAAGTGTTCTTGCTCTTGCGTTTGGTGGGTGCCTTCGTAGCGGGTGGTTGTTGGCCTTCTGTCTTCACAGACTTCAGGCCGGTAGGACTTCGATGAGAATCGAAGTCCTTGGTGGCCCCGGTGGGAGCCACATAGGAACAGCGAACTGTTCATCGTACGCCTCCTGTTCATCGCTGGCCCCATGGCCTGTCGTGAAGGTTCCCTCAGAACTCTACGACGCGGCAGGTCTCTCTCCAAGCTCGCTTGCCGTCGACGACCTTTCGATCGACGGCGCTCCCTCTTCGGGTCGTTGCCCGCCTTTCACCTCATCTTCCGGAGTAGTACTCCCGGGTCGCGGCACCATTGTGAAGTTGCGCCCTCGCGTAAATCCGCCAAGCCGTCCTCGCACAAACCCGTCGCGTCCATTGTGCGGACTGCGTCAGGTATTTTCCCGGTTCTTGAGTAGCGTATCTCTGGGTGATGTGAAGCTCTAGCGGTGTTGTCGCTTGAACCTCGAAGAGTTTTTTCCAGGCGCAGCGCGGATGGTCCTCACCCTGCGTCTCTCTTGCTCTGACGTCCTGCTCGTGTGCAGCGGCGTCCTCCTCCTCTCTCTCTCTCTCTCTCCTCAGTCGCACGACGTTATCGGGCCGGTGCATCCTCGGCTTTGCGCGGCGTTATCGGGCCAGCGCGGGTCTTCGTCGTCGGGGTCGCGTTATCAGGCGGCTCCTGGACGGTATTATTTAACGTGTCCCTCCTTTTGGGCACGGGATTGCGGGGTTGGGTCACCGAGCCAACTAGCGCTGGGGGAGACGCGTTATCGTGGCAGCTCTACTTGCCGACGCTGGAAGGTTCTTGAGCACGAAGGAATTCCCACTTGCGTGCCTCAAAGAATATTCGGGACTGATCGCCTTACCCTATCATATCTCTCCCTATCAGCTGCCTACTTGAAGTTCTAGTAGCTTCCCGTCATGCACCCATCAACTTACTTGAAGCTCTCACAGCCTCCCATTATGTACCCATCGACCTGCCGTACTTGCGCGTCCCATGTTGACGTAAACCTTGGATCGGGTCCTCGATCGGGGTCTCGATCTGGGCCTAGATCGGCGTCTGGATGGGGATCTTAGATCGCGATCTTGGTCCGTAGATCGGGCACATAGACGGGCCACATCGATTCGACGCATGACGAATCTTCGATCGGTCGTTCCAGAAAAGAGCCAGATCTCAGGTTGCCGACCATCACTCTTTGGAACGTTCTCCGCAGATCATGCGTCGCTCGTTTCCCATCGATCTTGGTCACTTCGGCCATTCCCCGTGTCTTGCGCCATTCTGGCATCTCGTCGGAGGCTGCTCTACCACAGTATCGACGTAGTCAACCTTGAGCGTTCCACGTTCCACGTTCTCGCGGATGCAGTGTTGGCAAATATTCACATGCTTCGTCCGTGCGTGATATCCAGCATTGCTTGTCAGTGCAATGACACCTTGGTTGTCTTCCCAGACAAGTGTTCCCCCCCACTTGCTCGCGACCCATGTCCTTCAGCATAGCACGCACCCAAAGCACCTATTGCGTGCAAAGGCTCAGAGCCATGTACTCGACTTCCGCAGAGCTGAGAACAACACTTCTCTGGTACTTCGACTTAAATACCACTGGGGCGTTCCCAATCATCACCATGACTCCAGACACGGAACGTCTGTCATCAGGGTTACTCCCCCAGTCAGCGTCCGTGAGCGCTTCGGCAGTAACCGTTCCGGAACCTCCTTGGTACGCAATGCCGTGCGCACGAGTCGACTTCAGGTATCGCAGAACTCGAATGGCTGCTTTCCAATGTTGCGTTCCAGTGTTCTCAAGGAAACGTGACAGCTACGTCACCACATCCCGATGCCCGGTCGGGTACAAGTCGTGATATACATCAGACACCCGATTAAGGAACGGTAGGGTTTTGACCTCATTCCGCACCTTCCGCCTCCGTAGTAGGTGACAGTGACTTCGATAGCTTCATGTTGGAAGCGCACGGGTTCTCAACCACTTTTTCGTTCCGCTGGTTGAAGCGTTCCACCGCGTCATCGATGTACAGCGTTTGCGTGATCATCAGCGTTCTTGTCGTGGTCGATCTCCATGCCCAAGCAAAACTTCACCGCGCCCAACTCCTTCATCTTGAAGGCGTTCTTGAGTGCTTTCTTGACGTCACGAATCTCATCGCTCGTCTTTGCAGCAATGATCATGTCGTCCACGTCCAGGCATACGTACACGAAACCGTTCCGGGTACGCTTAACATAGACACACTGGTCCGCACCACAGCTCTTGAAACCATTTTTCAAGAACACACAGCGAATCGTCTTGTTCCAAGCACTTGCTGTTTGCTTCAAACCGTGGGTAGCCTTCTCCAACTTGCACAGCATGCCTTTAGCGTTCTTCACACCAAAGGGAACGTCCATGTAGACCAGTTCCACCAAGCCACTGTTCAGGAACACTGTGTCGGCGTACAACTGCTCCACCACATAGCCGTATGCCGCACACACAGCTAGTGCAACTCGGATCGAGTTCATGTTTGCCACCGGCAAATAGGTTTCAAAAAAGTCTATTCCAAACTTCTGCTTGAACCCTTGAGCTACAAGCCGAGCCTTGTATCTGATCACTCGATCGTTCTCGTCATGCTTCTTGGCAAACACCCAACGGCACCCAATCGGACGAGTAGCTGTTCCACGTGAAACGAGGGTCCACATATGGTTCCGAGCATGCGAGAGTGGCTTTGCGTCCATAGCCCGACGCCATTCAGCAGCTTCATCACTAGCAACAGCTTCTGCATACGTGTTTGGCGCGTCTGTAACGCCGTCAATACTCGCAGCCTATGCCAATACTGCCTCAGCGAGCAAGCCATCTTCGTCAATTCTGGCACGCTTCTGTAATGGGGGTCCGTCACTCCATGCTAACTACTGTTCTTCATCAGCGTCCAAACCGTCCTCTAGCAGAAACACTGGTTCCCTGAAACGTCGCGAGCGTTCCGCTCGGGGTGAAACCCCAAACGATCTTCCCGGAACGCTTGTGGCAGCGGATAATACTCGGCCACTTCCTGTCCGGTTGAAGTCGGTTCTGGTGGAGGCAGTTGGGGTTGGCTAACCTCTTGCTTAGGTTCCACCTCGTCCATCTCCACCTCCAGATCAGGTTCCGTGGCAGGTTCCATGGGTATGTCCACAACCAGCTCGTTTTCCACAGGTGGGGGAACGCTTCCAGCATCACGTTTCGTGTCATACGGATGGCTGTTCCAAGCTGCGGCGACTGCGTGTCATATATACCGCCCACCTCACGCTCGTCCAGCTTGTCCGATCGTGACACCTTGACCTTGGAAACGTCCAAGTCAATAAACAATATCCCTTGACGTTCTCAGCGTATCCGAGAAACTTGCAGCGGAAACTCTTTGACTCGAGCTTCGTCCTCTTCACGTCGTCAATGTGAGCGTACCCCTGCGATCCAAATACGCGCAGATGCTCCATGCGGGACTTCAGCTTGAAACCCAACTCGTACGGGGTCACGTCCACGTGTGCCGTGTTGGTGGAACGGTTGATTAGGTACACTGCTGTACTCATAGCTTCTGCCCACCACTCCGTCGACACACTCGTGTAGTGTAACATGCTCCGTGCCTTCTTCATGACCGTGCGATTCATGCGTTTCGCCACTCCATTCTGCTGAGGGCTATACGGAACGGTTCGTTGATGCATGATACCGTTCCGGCGGCACATCTCATCTACAGTCTTGTTCACGAACTCCGTTCCATTGTCTGAGCGCAGACACTTCAGGCGTTCCCCCCATTGGTTTTCGTAGAACGCTTGGAAATCCTTCAGCTTGTCGGCCACCTCGCTCTACTTCTTCATGAAATACGCTAAGCCATACAGTGAGTAGTCATCCACGAGTGTCAGCACCCCCCTTTGAGAGCGTTCTCATCGAGCCAATCATATCCGTGTTTACCGTTCAAACACAGGTGATGTCTTCGTCAGCGTTCGTGACGTGAACGACGCTACTGTCTGCTTGCCCTTCAAGCAGCCTCCGCACAGCGTCTCGATACCGTGCTTCACCGCAGGCATGCCGTTCGTGGAACGCTGTATCTTCGCCAGTGCGTTTTTGTTTGGATGCCCCATGCGAGCGTGCCACAGTTCCCACTCACTGTCTGCCCCCGAGTACTGCACAAACTGTGCTTCCTCTTACTGACAGTCTAGCAGGAACGCTTTGCCCATCTTCTTTCCCATGGCAATTGGGCTGCTGTCACCCCAGATGGCTCACGAGGAACGCTGGAACTCTATGTTCAAGCCACGTTCCGCGAGTTTTCCAACCGGCAGCAAGCGTCTGTCAAGGCCTGTACAAGCCGTCCATCATCTTCATGCGTCGGTTGTCCAGACCGGTCAACTTCACCGTTCCTCTCCCATGAACGCGTAACTTCTTGCCATCCGCAATAGTCACCTCGACGCCATCGTTCAGGGTCTCGTAGTCGAACAGGTCGGAACGGCACTGCGACGTAGCACAGCTGTCGATATTCAGGGGTTCCACGACCACGGGGAACACAGCATCATTCGCGCTGCTGCCGCTCTGGTCCGGACAGTCTCGCTTCATGTGACCGACTTGATCACACCCGAAGCACTTGCCCTTGAAGCCACCACCGTTCTTCCGTGGAACGTTCCCCTTGCGACCGTGTCCTCGGCCGCCTTTGAACCTTCCAGCAGCGTTCCTGTTGGCTCTGAACGCTTTCTCCATGGTGGTGTCCTTCTTCTCCAATCGATCATACTCCTTGAGCAGCTTCTCCTTCACCTCGATCAGCGACATCCGTAGCGTTCTCTACGATGGATGAACTCATCTCGTACTCGGAGGGAAGGTTGCTCAGCAGCACCACTAGCTGCCGTGCCTCATCAACGGGCTCCCCCAGTGTCCGCAACCGGACGACGAGCTCGTCGAAGGCGTCCAGATGCTTGACCATTGTCGCTCCGCTCTCCATCTTGAACTCATGAAGACGTCATGTCATAGAGACACGGTTGCGGAGCGTGGGACGGTTGTAGAAGTTACGCAGCGTGCTCCATACATGCATGGCACGCGTTGCAGACCGCATCTTGGTCTGGTACTGTAGTTCCACGCCTTGTGCGATGATTCCGAGCGCCTTCGCGTCATTCACGAGCCACACCTCAATGATTTCGTTCTCGGGCTTCACGACCTCTATATGCGCCAGCAGCCCCTTCTGGACCAGGGTCATTCGCATGTTATACTCCCAGTGGAAGTAGTTCCCACTCCCCAGGAGGGCTTCGGCGCGGTTGGAGGTCATGTCTTGAGCGTTCCGGTCGGTAGAGTTCCAATAGCGGCTGTTAACCTGTTGACTCGAGGTTGTTGTTGTTGGAGGCAAATGTCGAAGTGAGTAGATTTAAGTGATAAACCTGCCCTTCTAGTCTTTCTAAAAGTCTACTCCATGTTGCCCTCCTTGTTGTCTTCTTATGTGTGCTTGTGCAAACACCCATTTCAAGCTTTGTCAAGCTTGAATTTTTTGAGAGGGATTTAGGATTCCAATGATACCAGGGGCTAATCGGGTAGCGCAAACAGGGAGGGACGGGTGTGAGCGGAACTCCCTGTCGTGGACAAGTTGTTCACGGCGAAGCAAGTTACGAAGCTACGACTGGGAGAGTGTGTACCGCACTCTTACTAGTTCCAGTACCTCGAACAACCAAATTGGAGCTTGCATCCGGGCCCCTCTGTTGTCTAATAACCCTGTTGTACCTAATAGGAAGTGTGTCCACCGATGGTATTAAGTTGGCCAGGGTTTTCTGTATGGGCCAGAGTTCCTGGAAGGGGTTAGTTCAAGGAGGGGGTGAAATCTGGCCGGCAAATCCAGCCATAATGTCGTTTGAATTCGTCAGACCCCGCCACTCGCTCGTTCTTTCAGCCCCCTGGGGCGGTTCGTGTAGTTTAAGGCATTCTAACGAGGTCTTAACCACCTCAATCGCTTTCATTTTGAGGTTTAGAGGCTCTGCGCACGTCCGACTACAGGATTTGACGACCATGACATCCCCCCCCAAGTACCGTAAAATAACAAATAATGCTCGTCTAAATTCGGTGGTAGCAACATCGTCCCCCGGCAAGTGTACGTACCACGGATGGAGAGGCGATAGGAACCAATGCCTGTGGGAGCTGCTAGCAACAGGCACTGCCTGCAGAAACACTGCGCGACTTAAAATTTACGATTTGCATCATTCCAATTGACAGTGGCTCTACATAGCGTCGCCATGCGAGCAGTGAAGCCCACTTGTCATATCCGAAGAGGGCACACTTCGTTCAAACCATGGTTGGGTTGGCGGCTCATGAGCTGCCCCCTGTTGATCTTCTTCCGGCGACTCAAAGAAACGCTCAGGTAGACACGACAGTTTCCACTGTTCCATGGTACCTTCCTCAAACACGGCTTCGCCATCTAGGAGAGGTGTCGCGGCTGCAAAGCTTATCGAGACGTCGACGCCGGTTGCCGTTGAGCAGGAGGTCGTGCAACTAGTTGGCCTATATCATCGGTTCGGGTGCAAGGCTGGAAGGTATTCACGACGGAGGCCTCGGCAGAAGCCCAGGCAAGCACAAAAGCAACTGAAGAAGGTAGATCGGCCATAGGTGACGGCAATCGAGAGCAGTGGACGCCTGAAGACAACTGCTTTGGAAGTGAACGGCGCCAAACAAGTTGACCCAGTCAGAACGACAGGTTGTCCTCCAGCTATCTCTTTTGACAGTGCTACGCTGGACGATAGGTGGACACTTTTTTGCCCCATGTCCGCGTTTTTGACGGTTTGAGTACCAGCCCGTCTGTGAATTTACTATGATTAATTGTATGCGTGCTGCCTGTTACTTATGTGTACTGTATCAGCGATCATTATTAGCTCGAGGATGGGAAAATGGACACGCAGCACACACCAAATAGGCGTAGAGCTTCTACAGCAGAGGTAGCCTCATGAGCCGTGTCCAGATCGAAGTTCATTTTCAACTTTCCTGCGCGGGGTTGCAGCAGCACTGTTCTGGCCCCACGTTGCAGCGGAATAATGACAATTCTCCTACATGTTGCAGTTGTCTTCGCGGCAATCGTGGCGTTCACAGCTCCGACGGCGGCAGTTGAAGATACCAGCGACCAACCCTCTCGTACTGCAGCGAATTGGCCAGCTCTGCGGTTCCTCTTCACGCTCAAGCGCAGCTCCATGAATATTTTCGGTCAATCAGACTTCTCCATGTTCAGTAATCCCGTTCTGTCAGACGACGGCTCAAACGTCTTGTACGAGAGCTTTGCATCATTCACGGAGAACAAGACGCGGTACAACTACACATTTGTCGATGGCGCCGCCTTCATCTCCAGAACTTCCGTTGATTCAAACACTGCAGCGTCTGTGGTAACGTGCCTGGGATCGGAATCCGGCAACCTACCACCGGTTAATGCTATCGTGGCTGCGGTAAATGAAGCGACTGCTGTGTCGGGGGGTGGCAGTTCTTATCGATGTTCGACTGGAAGCTCGTACAAGATCCTGGTCAATCGCACTGAGTTTATCTTGTGTCGAGGTGGTGTGTCGGACCTAACGATGTACGGGGCCGATATGAACATCGCAGTCGATTACCTAAACCAACAAGTGAGTATTGTGAAACCAGCAGAGGAGTCCGACACGTTGAGTGAGTGCAAGACGTCAGTACCCGTCAGCCTCGTGACACCAGTTGGAAAGTCCTTACTGACCGAACGATCCTCATCTTCGAGCGAGAAGAGGAAGTTGAAAGCTGAGTTTGACTTTACGTTCTGGTCCGATGACTCCGACGAAGCATCCCAAGCGTCTTCAGACCATTCCGGCGAGCGTGACCCTGGACATCAGTTTTGTTCGTGCAAGTCGGCGCAGCGGGCTTGCATCTTTATCCACGGTATGGGCATCGACAAGGAGGAGCCCGCAAATGTCGACTCATTCAGCTACTACTGGGGCAACCTGACCGACCACGCCCCATGCTGCTCGTCGATAAAGTACGCAGTGCTCGACACGGTGAACAATTCGTGGACCAACGACACTCAGCAGTACAAAGTTTGCGACCGAGCTCTAGCTGTGAGCGAGACAAGCACAGTAACTGTAGTCAAAGACACGATCATAGTCACTCACTCGATGGGAAATCTAATGCTGGCAGGGGCAATCGCATCTGGAAAGTGCAGTTTGGATTCGACGACGTCGTGGGTCGGACTAGCGGGTCCAATGAAAGGAAGTATGGGCTCGGACTTCGTTCAGGCCTCTTGTGCTGGCGAAACCAACACTTTACTGGAACAAGTAGCCGAGATCACTGGGAAGTGTCCTCCATCCACTGCGTTGATGTCTCTGGCGTACCAAGGCGAAAGATTCAGCTCTACAGAGCACAATGCAGCGTACACAGCTGCGCAAGAAGCATATACGACGAATGTGACCGCACTGATGTGCAGCGCGGGATATTCTGGGTTGGTGTCGAAGTATCAATCCGAATTCTGGGTTCTCGGCGCCACCGTCCCACATAAATCCGCTGACAACGACGGCATGGTGGAGTTCGAGAGCTGCGCGGCTGGAGTTCCGGCTTCAAAGTTCGGGGACACATGGCGATCCAAATTTTACAGGGCCAATCTAAACCATTATGACAGCGAGTTCTTGTATGGCGACGGACTTCTTAGTGAAGCGAAAATGCCCGTGAAGTGGTTTGAATGTTTGCTGTAGACCAAGTCGCAAGTATTACTGTGTTATGGGTTTTTGTAGCGCATCCAGCACTCTGTTATGGTTTTATAAACTCGTTTCATTGCGGTTATATTATCTTGCCTTGGTATTTTGGAGAATCGTTCCGTTGTCCGTTCTGTTCGATTACCTGTAAACCGACTTGAAGTCGGGCACCGTCGAGGTTACGATTAAATTTGGAGCCGAACTGCCTACCGCGCAAGAGCAAGTTTGACATCAAACCCTGATGCTCAAGTTTTTACACATTGATCTCTCTACAACAGCATGCCAAACCCCCACAGCACGAGATAAACGATCGAACAGCGAAATTATTTAATCATCTGGCGACCCGACCACCAACATTTTACGCACCATCATCACCCTCGTCTCACTCAGGGTAGTATGTTTGCAGATGGGATCACGTGTTCCTTCCAGGTATTTTACCTCATTTCCGTATTCGCAGTCCACCGTCAACGTGAACGTGGTCAAGCTACGATGATATCTCGACGTGTTCGCTGTGGATCAGCGTTCATAGTCTTGGCTGCAATCCTCGCACAAGCCACGATGGGCACACTGACGACGCTGGCTTGGCCTGCCTACGATTCAACTTTACCCTCCACCGAAGCGGTATGAAAGTTCACGACCAGTCGGAATTCTCCGTGTACGCCGATCCAACCGTCCTGGAGGAGAAAAACGAAGTGCTCTATAACGATTTCGTCACGTTCATGGAGAACAAGGCAATCCTCAACTACACGCTTGTCGACGGTGTTTCCTACTTATCAACTACGCGGACGGACAGCATCTCGGTTACGCCAGTCAAGTGCTTGGACGTAGAATCCGAGACAATCCCGTCGATCAACTCGATTGTTGCTGCGATCAATGAGGCTACTGCCGTCTGAAGAGGTTCGAGAAGTGGGAATGACGCTTTCGAGTGCCAAAGTGAGAAGCTTTTCAAGGTTAGAGTAAGTGGCAAGGGATTTGCATTGTGCGCTTTGGGTTCGTCGGGTTGTACCTACACGGAGCTGACGTGTATGTCACAGTAAAATACCTCAGTGACCGTATTAACATCGAAGCCCCAATGAATCCAGGTGGGAAGCACGCCTGCACTGTTATGGCTGTTCCTAGCCCAGTAACACCGATAGGAAAGTCTCTTTTGACCGGTCAGCCAATTTCTGACAGCTCCAGAAACCTGAAAGAAGCTTTCTACTTCGACTTCTCGTTTCAAGACAACTCTTCTTGCTCCTGCAAATCCAAACCACGACCGTGTATCTCCATTCACGGCTTTGGGGTGAAACATGAGATGCCACATATGAAGTAACCAAGATAAATACACGCGTTTCTGGGGAGAAGATTTACTGGATCATGCACCATGCTGCTCCTCGATGAAATTCGCCCATCTGAACACGGTAAACACCTCGTGGATCGACCCAGCTCAGCAGAAGAACATGTGCAACCGAGCACTTGCTGTTAGCGACACCAGTAAAAATTCTGTCATTACAGACACGATTGTGGTCACTCACTCAATGGGGAACCTCATGCTCGCTGGAGCACTAGCGACGGGAACGTGCACGTTGGACCCAAGCTCGACGTGGGTCGGTATAGCTGGACCAATGATGGGAAGTATGGCCTCAGACTTTGTCCAGGACTCGTGCGCTGGAGAGACCAACGTGGTGTGGGAGGAGATTGGGCAAGTCACAGGACGCTGCCCTCCGAACGGAGCGTTGCAGTTTCTCGCTTATTCTGGCAGGAATTACAGTTCAAATAGTTTGGAAGCCGCATATTCTGCGGCCCAAGAATCTTATCGAGCGAATGTGCATGCTCTCATGTGTGGCAAGTCGCATTCCGGAATAACGTCCAAGTATCAGGCAAAGTTCTGGGCATTGGGCTCTATGATTTCGCACAATTCGGAAGAAAATGACGGCATGGTTGATTTCAAGAGCTGCGCCGCTGGATTTCCCGAATCACAGTTTGGAGACAGCTACCGCGACCGCTTCTACAAAACGAAGCTCAATCATTATGATATGTCCTTCCGAGCTGGCGATTCAATCCTCAGCGAGGCCAAGATGCCAGTGAAGTGGTTTGAGTGCCTCTTGTGATTTTTGGGATTCCTTGGCAAACGATAAACATGTACAGACAGTGGTGCAGAATAATACTCCGGAGTAGTCGTTATTATTGTTGGACACTTTTAAGGATTAAGGTCCGAGCCAGAAGCTCACTTCTGTTATACTGTAGTCGTTTCTGAGTCGCCCATGTTGGGTTAAAGTTGTTTGCGTTGTGTTAATATAGTGAGGGCGGGTGGGGTTCGCCTGTAGCAGAGGACGACCTTGTCGTACAGACAGAAGCATGGATTCTGCCTATCGAAATGACCGTTTCAAATCGCCGTCGTCAATTCACAGAAACGAACCCTGAAAGTTTCAGATTCGCTTCTGGTAGATCGTTTCCGAGGCAACAGTTCAAAAAGACGAAGCCCTTGCACGTGCACTGTATTACAATTGATTGGATTCTCTTCGATCGCGCTGATATTTCTACATGAAGTAGGCACTGGCCACGAGAGGACGAAATAGGCGCGAGGGTAACGTTATAATGTAGTGATTTATCGCAAGGTAACTACCGGTAGCACTGGTTAGGACCCAATACTGTAGATTAATCGGGTGGACGCAATGAAAAGGTGGCCTAAGACAACGATACGATGTCGGAAGCCAACCGGCAACCAACCACCCGCTTTACCATAAAGGTTAACGGGGAGTACGCTGCTGCTACCAAAATTAGGATTTAAATTCGGTACAATTTGGTACTTTTTGGTATAATTTTGGTAATGGGACATTGTATCTCGAAAGAGCTTAGGGGGTTTAGGAGGGGGTGAAATCTAGTCTGCCGAACCCAGCCAAATTGCCGTTTGAATTCTGCAGACCCCGCCACATGACCATTCTTTCAGTTCCCCAGGGAGGTTCGTTCTGTATAGGTCATTCTAATGAGGCCTTAACCGCTCTGATCGGCCTTGTTCTGATGCTGTACGAGGTTTTGAGGCTCTGAGCACGTCAGACTATCAGGAATTAAGTGCCATGATATCCGTCCTTAAAGTACCGAAAACTGTCAATTAAGGGCCGTAAAATTTTGGTAACACTACATGTTGAATCGTCCACAAATCACTTACCGTTTCCCAGCCGACGGCGTAAAGTACGCCGGAAGCATTCACGGACAATATGGCGTCAGTTCTTGTGGGCTTAGTGGAGGTGCTGGTGGTGTTGCTGGCCCTAGTAGCGGCAACGGTGCCAACCCGGCAGATCAGGATACGAAGCATGGAGGAGGAACACAATACCCAGAATGAGACGACGACAAAGTGGCCTTCGCTGAGGTTTCATTTCTCACTTAGACGAAGCTCTATGAATGTTTATGACCAGACCCAGTTCGACATGTTTGCCGAGCCTGCCGTTTCTGAAGACGGTACCAAAGTGCTCTATAACGTCTTTGGTTCGTTTGCACAAGGTGCGTCAGTGTACAATTACAGCCTCGTGGATGGTGTTGGCTTCTTGTCGGAAGGAGATCTCAGCTCTGAAGATTCGTCAATCGAGTGTTTGCCGTCGGAGTCCGGTCTACTGCCGCCAATCAATACGATCGTGGCAGCGCTCAACGAAGCTGTTGCAGTTTCAAGCATTTCGAGCACTTCGCCAAGTAACATCCAGTGCTCACCCGGCAGTTTGTACAAAATTTCAGTACATGACATTGATTTTGCTGTGTGTGCAGCTGGATCATCAGGGATTTCCATCTATGGTGATGATATGGAGATTTTGGTGGAGTTTATTACGATTCCTTCAGACAATTTTTCGTCCACGTCCAATATTCCATCAAAATGCTCAAGAACAACTTCTCCCAGTCAAGTAACCTCAGTTGGGCGTGTATTGCTTACCGGCGAACAACTTGATACCACCGAGTCCAGGAAACTGGAAGCTGAATTCGACTTCTTGTGGAGTGATTCAGCGTGCTCCTGTAAATCGACGCCACGGCCGTGTATTTTCATTCACGGCTTGGGAGTCAAGGCAGAACTGCCTCAGAACCAAGATTCTTTCGAGGATTACTGGGGCAACAATTTGCCTGGCCACGCGCCGTGCTGTTCGTCGATGAAGTTTGCAGTTCTCGATATGGAAAACAACGCGTGGACAAGTGATGACCTTCAACAGAAAACTTGTGACCGAGTACTTTCAGTTGGCAGCTCTAGCGGTGCCTCGACAATTTCTCACACGATCGTCGTGGCACATTCCATGGGGAATTTGGTTCTTGCTGGCGCAATAGCTACGGGAAAGTGTCGTCTTGATGCCAAAACGTCGACTTGGGTGGGGATTTCGGCACCTATGAGTGGCAGTATGGCCTCGGATTATTTCCAATCTGCGTGCGAAAATGAAACCATCGCTGTCGTTCAAAAATACGTTGATGTGATCGGAATGTGCCCGATTAGGGATGCAATCAAGTCGATGGCGAGCCAAAGTGGGAAGTACGGTTCCGTGTGGCTTAATAAAGCCTATTTAGCTGCACAAAAGGTGTATCAGCAGGACGTGGACGCCGTAATGTGTAGTGGGAGCAGTGTCGGACTGGTGTCCTTACTCCAAGTGAAATTCTGGATTATGCACCGTCTAGTTCCCTTCGAGTCCAAGGAAAATGACGGTATGGTGGAGTTCGAGAGCTGCGCAGGAGGAATTCTTGCATCGAAATTTGGCACATCATGGCAAAATCGCTTTTACAAGACGGAACTCAACCATTACGACACTGCTTTCCGGGCTGGAGATGGACTCTTCAATAAAGCCAAAATGCCTCTAAAGTGGTTCGAGTGTCTGCTCTAGCCAACCTATGGATGACGAATTTTAGAATTATAAAACACAAGGATTGAATCGATGAGGCTCCGTCGAAGGTATATTCCCTTAGACGTACATAGTGTTCCCCTTGTATTGGTGCGTTAAGTAAGTGACGCGCTGCATACTGGCTGTATTTAGATTGATCCTAAATCTATATAGGCTACAGGCTATCAGAGGTCGCAAACGGCCAGCCGCAGCCGTACGTGTATGTCATTGTCTAGCTTTCCAACATGGCGTCTACATTTGGCCTGGCGACTAGTGTATAGATCTGAGTAGCAAAGAAGAAGACGGGAGCCTTGCGCGGACCACGATATAACTGTTAATGACGCAAAGTTATACATAGAGCTATGACTTCGGCGGCATCGGGTATCCGTAGCTGGCCGTGGATACTGGCCGGACAGCCGTGGCTATCCGTAATCACACCTGTGAGAGATTTCGGCTTTGGCCGTGGCCGTCAAAACCTATCCGTCGTATAAGAAAAATATTTTTTTCACGGCTACCCGAAATCAAGCTGGCCGCCACCCACGGCTGCCCGAATGATGTCTACGGATGTCCACGGACACCCGAATTGGGTCCTCGACCTGATCCGGACAGCCTGTTTTCAGCGTTACCGACCTCTGCAGGCTATAGCCTCCGAAACGTCCAGAAGTCCAGCGTTCCTAAACCGTGGAATTCATTCAACACTAAAATGCAAAACTGTGGCTACATGTACTGAACATGATGCGATAGCTTTTATGCTCTGAAAATTATTCAAGCTGTACATGTATGTCAGCTGACTTTGACGATTTTACTGCGATTGGTAAACTGTATGTACAGTAGTGGTACATGCAGTGTACTGCAGTGAACACAAGAGTCAAACGAACCCTTCTACGGATGCTAAATGTACCACCATGACCCGATGAAGTGCATCACTAAGACGGTTCATCATGAACCGTCTTAGTTATGTAATAGCGACATGTGTGTGTCAAAGAGACTATAGCTTTGTTGACGGCACAATATGATTTGCAACGGATGTCATGGCTCTCAAATCCCAAAGTTCGAGGAGTCGACAGCGAACTTATCGCCAAGCTAAACCCCTGTCGGACTTAACCCTATAGTTCCGAGCAAGAGGAGACCGTAGTTAGTCCTGAGCTTAAGCCCGCGTGCTCTTCGCACGGATCTTAAATGTTTCGGCTTGCCGAGCAATTTGCTTCACTCCCTCCAATATGGCAGTGTCGAAAAGGGCGGAATACATTCACTCTTTCTCCCCATACAAACTTTATTTTTTAAGTGATTCCAAATTGTGGTTTTGGGCACTCCCCGGCTCTCAGCCCTTTTTTGCCATAGCAATTCCCTAGAGGCCGATCCTCGCAACATTTCCCAGAAACCAGCGGATGATCATGATCATACAAATCCCTACAACACTATCTGCTGTTGGCTGGTCGGGATGTTCGAGCATATACACTGTATACTAAACTTTGGTATGCTTGGTCCAAAGTGACTGAAGTTCCCCCCACCCATTGTCGTTTCTCTACAAACAACGCGTCGCCGTGATCCTTCCAGTCCCTTCCACCAGGCTTTCGCCAGTTGATTGGCAGGAGCGAACCATTCTTCATTCATTTCCGTCGGAATCAACCGCTTGTGCCATCGCAGCGCCATGCTGTCGATGCTGTTGTACTGCTGTGGGGTCTTCACAACTCTCGTCGTACTCGCAGCACAGACAGAAGCTAGTAGCAGCAGTCCGTTCGGCCTCCAGCAGCCACGTATTTTGCGAGATGAAGCGACTTCGAGCTGGCCGTCGCTGCTCTTCCATTTCGAGGTCATGCGCAGCTCCATGGGCATCTACGGACAGACGAACTTCTCCGTATTCGCCAACCCAGTCGTATCTGCTGATGAAACCAGTGTCCTCTACGACGTCTACGCTACATTTACGGACGGCGCGACGGTGTACAACTACACGCAAGTGAACGGCGTCGCGTACTTGCAATGGATGCAGGAAGCCTCCACCTCGACGCGGTGCCTACGATCGGAGCTGAACGATTTCCCGCCCATCAACGCTATGATTTCAGCACTCAACGAAGCCAAGCCCGTGTCAAGTGTCAGTGCTCCCATCCAGTGTAACAGCGACAGTCTGTTCAAAGTGACGGTGAATGCTCTCGACTTCGCGCTATGTGCGTCGAGCAAATCCAGTTTCGAGATGTATGGACGTGATATGGATATTGTCGTAGAGTATCTCGAAGCTCGTGTGGATATCGTGACCCCCAAGAGTGATGATAACTGTGAAGCTGAGGTGGAATCCAGCACTGTAACATCAACTGGAAGATCTCTACTCACGGGAACGCCGCTTTTTACACAGGATTCACGGAAATTGGAGACTGCGTTTTCACTTGTCGGCGATGACGACGTTAATGACGCTGATGCGTGCTCCTGCAAGTCGGCGCGACGCCCGTGCATTTTCATCCATGGCCTAGGCGTGAAGGCTGAGGCACTGGAACTTGAAGACTCGTTGCCGTACTGGGGGGAAATTATCGGAGACCACGCGCCGTGCTGCACGTCGATCAAGTACGCGCACCTGAATACGGTGAACTATACGTGGATAAACGCTACTCAGCAGCAGCAAGTGTGCAGTCGAGCTCTTGAAGTGAGCACCAGCAGCACAAAGCACATTATTAAGGATACCATCGTTGTCACACACTCAATGGGAAGCCTCATGCTCGCTGGCGCTATAGCCCATGGGAGGTGTAAGTTGGACCCAAGTTCGACCTGGGTGAGTACGGCTGCACCTATGATCGGGAGCATGGCCCCTGGCTACGCCCAAGAAATATGCGCTGGAGATACCAATATCATCGCGGAAAAACTTGCCCGGTTCAAAAATCAGTGCCCGGTAAACAAAGCTACGAAAGCTCTGGCATACCAGAACGGGAGTTACAGTAACGAGAGGCTGGATTCGGCGTACACGGCTGCGCAGGAAGTGTATCGAACGAATGTGTCAGCTGTCATGTGCAGTGAGAGTTTTTCCGGGATCTTATCATCATACCAAGCGAATTTTTGGATTCTTGGCCAGATGATCCCACACAAGTCCAAGAAAAACGACGGCACCGTAGAGTTTCGGAGCTGTGCTACCGGACTTGACGAGTCCAAGTTTGGCGACACGTATGAAAGTCGTTTCTACCGTACGAAGCTGAACCACTACGACATGCAGTTTCGAGCCGGGGACGCGTTCTGGAATAAGGCAAAGATGCCTGTGAAGTGGTTCGAGTGCCTACTATAGCTAAAACGGCCTAAAGGAACAGATCCGCTGGCACTTGCCTTTAAACCGTTATAATATCTAATTTGCGTCGAAAAGGATCGGCCAGTGCTTGCGCAGATTTGAGTAGCGTACCGTCACCAAGGTCCCGTTCTTGGACGATACTGACGCCTGCTGCGGGATCCCATTTCCATTATCAATTCGGATCCAAGAAAAAGTGTCGTTTGTGATGTCGACGCAAAAGTTGCATTTCACTCTGGCTTTCGTATTCCTTTGTTACACAAGCAAGCGATATACTTCTACTTAAGTAGACTACTTCAGTACTGCACGGAAGCTCCTTTCGATCTCCAGCACCAGTAGAATTTTCTTCTTCGTGTTGATACTAACTGGTCGCCGTTGATATTCCATTTCACTCTAAAGCGGGGCGCGACGAAAGAGTTCAGCTTGTCAACGTTGTCAATCCGATTTTGTCAACTGAGGGTTCTGTACGATACTATCACTACATTCAAGGAAGGCGCAGCGGTCTACAACTACACCATGGAGAACGGCACTGCCTATTTAGCGAATGATGTTCAAATTGGAGACACTGGATCTCCACTTGCACAATATATGGACTCCGGATCAAGTAATTTCCTGTCAGGGAACACGATTCTTACCGGGATCAACAAAATTCTACGTCCGTGGCTACTTATCCGCGTGAGGATGATAATTATAGGGGCTGTGGAAATGTTCTGGTGGTGAAGGCTGGTATCAACAGTATCGAATTCGCGATATGTGCGTCTAACTTCAGGTTTCAAGTTGTACAGCAGTGGCGCAGAGATCTTCATTGAGTTTGTGGACCATCCGGTTACTATTCTGGTACCGAAGGCGGATGCCATCAAGTGCGAAGCTGAAGCTACTTCTAACTAGCCGTTGGTGCTTACTGGAGAGTCGAGTACATGTATGTCGTTCTGGGCATTCACGGGAGCTGAAGGAATAATTCGGTTTCTCGAGCTCGACATGTCTATGATAGGGAGAATAGGCTCCGACTTCGGTCATACCTGAATGAAATACGGGATGTATCTACGAAATCCTGTAAAGAATGCCCTGTGAAGCAGCCCATCAAGTGTATATTAAAAACGTATCCGCGGTCATGTGTAGCGAGAGTTCTTCCGGGTTACTTTCCACTCAACATGTAATTTTCTGGCTGCTTAGCCAAGCTATTCTGCACAAATCCAAGTGAAACGATGGGATGGTAGAGTTCCAGAGCTGCGCCGCTGGGCTTCCACAAATTCAATTCGGCAGCGCCTACGTCGACCGATATCGTTCTATCGTATTAAGCCATTACGATCATATCGTATTTTGACCTTCCGGTCTGGTGACGCAATCTTTGACAAATCGCAAAGGCTGGTGAAGTGGTTTGAGAGTCTGCTGTAAACAAGAATCTACGACGCGGTTGGTGCGTCCAGGCAGTACATTACATGTAATCTGGTAATCGAATGGTGTTGTGATCGCATAATGATGTCCGTTGCGAGTAGAATCGACCACCTTTTCACCAGCCACACTTGAGATATCCGTGGTTGAGGTACTGCGGAGGAGAACACACCAATATTCGATGTCCAGACTAGATTAGTATATACCGTAGTCGACTTGACAGCGTAAAATGTTTCGTGTACAGACAGCTTTATGTATGGCATACCAACGAAGCTACACTGTGGATGCATCCTTTGACTAACGGTGTCGTGCTGATTGGGATGTTTCATCGTCTGCTCCTACACGAACTGCGTGACGTTCGTTTCGTGAGTTGTCAACCATTTCAGACTGCAGCAAGAACAACGTCCCCCTCAAGCAAGCAGCAACCAAACAAACATTGCTGGTGCGATAACTTCAACGGCTCTTTTCAGTTTATCTATCAGTTTGGCATTCGCGAATACTTCGATCGCTGCTATGGCGAGTTACTTACTGCCGCTCTGTAGCTTCTCAAGGGAGAAAGACGTGGAGCTCTAGTACTTCGAAGTACACTTTAATAATAACGCAGCAATCTCTTTTACTTTGACGATTTCATCCAACGATTACCGACTTGAATTAGTTAGTCAACCAGTAGTGCACGCACCCCTCTGTATATGTCCTAACTGTAGTAGGTTTCAGAACACTACGAGGGAAGCTGGCGCTTCCTGGCAAACCAAAGTTCTGTTAATGGTTTGGAGGTAAAACTCAAAGTGATCTCTAGGTGTGTCGGCGGCTTGTGCCGGCGGCTTCTCTGTCAGCGCCTTCTACCAAAGCACCTTCTACTAAAGTGCCTTCTACCGAAACGCCTACTACCAACGCGCCTTCTGCCAACGACATATTTGTCGGTCGCGCAGTGGTCTCTACTTCTACTCTATCATAGTGCCAGCTTGGCGACGTCTGTCTGTGGACGTCACCCGGTGAATGGGCAAGGCTTGCTTCTACGAAACCCCCCACTACACCGCCCTTCCAAGCCTTGCCCAGTCAGTCGGGTCTGCTTGTTGAAAGAACCCAAATCGGTCTGTGGTCCTTCGGCTCATATCTGTTTGAGTTGCTGTTGTCGAAATGACGAAATGTCGGAGTCAGATTGTACTTGAAAAGGCTACATTTCCGGCCAAACTACGTCGGTCACTCCGTTGCCGATTGCTTTTGGGTCAGTGCTACAACATGGCGCTCAAACCGAGGATCCCCAGATCGCGCTGCGAACTGTTTCGTCAGCACCGATATGTCCTTAGCCAAAGATTTCGCGGATTCCAAAGAATCCTCAATAGGCTCCAAGCCCTTCCAGCTCACTAGGATGTCGTAGTCTTTCTTCTCTGTATTCCAAGTGTAGTCAAGTAGTGCATTGACCACCAGACCTTGATCTTGGGACGCTACGTGCTCACGAAACTCTTCTGAGGTCTGCAATGAACTGTCAGCATAAAATTTCAACCTAGAAGCGTGGACGTCCGTTTCCTCACCAGTCACAAGATGGCGCACCACGAACGAGTGAGTGTCAGCTCGAGTAATCTGATACGGTCCAATCCACGTTGCTAGTCATTTGTCTTGGTATGTATGATGCACCCTTGACCTTAGTCGCCCACGTCGAAGTTAGGTCGTTTCGCGTGTTGATGGCGTCGTTTGTTGCGCTCAGCCTGTTGTGCACGTGCAACGATCATGGGTTTGGGCATTGATCGGATACTAGCATTCATGGCTGCAAGCCAAGGCTCGATGTCACCTGGCTGTTCTGGTAGGGATAGTATCTTACGCTGCTTTGGGTCCACACAGAAATCCAAAGACGATGGAAGTGGCAACCCGCAGAAAAGCTCGACCGGGGCCCTGTTACCCAACGAGAGAACTGGCGTGTGGTTAATATTCCCTTGCAGAATAGGCACAAAATATCCAATCGTGCGTATCAACTTCGTACTCTAGATGATGTCTCGGTTATAACGTTCAATGCTGCCGTTAATCCAAGGGCTGTATGTAACAGTGATTTCCTGCTTTGATTTGAGACGGCGGCACACCTCCGCCACCACTGCATTCTTGCAATGCGAACCCTGGTCAATTACCCACAGTGGCGGGATGCCATAGCTACTATGTCATGCGTGGATGGCCTCGACAGATACTGTACTTGTCGGGCTTGAGCATGGTATCAATTCGCAGAAATGTGTTGCTTCATATTTCAACACCAAAAGGTAGCGGTCGCTAGCAAAGCTGTCGCCGAGCAATAAGAAGTCCCAATGTAGAGCACCGTTGCGTTCATTCGTTCGGTATGTTTCTCCCCATGGTCTCTGGATAATCTTACTACCTTTGACGTGATGGCACATCAAACAAACCGAGAGAAACATTTCCACCCGCGCTCTCAGGCGGGCCAGGTAAACGAATCTCCGTATCGACTCAATCGTAGCATCTCTACCACGATGACCTTGCGGCCCACAATGTGTCACCACCAGTATGCGTTGAACCAGGTTTTTATCTTGATCAGGTATCCACATTTTGCCATCTATGTACCACCCCTCTTGATCACTCCCCGCTGCACTATACGGTCTGAACGTCTTATTTGTGCCCTGCGCCTCAATTATTACCTTTCGGCTTGGCCACTCGAAATCTGGGTCACTCAAAGGGCGAATAGCGAGTCGTGCTGGCTGTACTGGATCACATGATGCTGGTTCTCTGAGTTTCTGTTTGCGTTTTCGACGAGATCGCTTTCTTGGACGTGTTGTTGGAGGTTCCTGTGTCGGTACATCACTTGACCGGAGTGTCATTTGCTTTACACTTGTCAGTTGTGTATGGTTACCTGCCCTACGGGACACCATGTCGCTCCACACGTTCGATGTGCCGTCGATATGCTGGATCTCGTACTTATATTCCACCAACTTTGATGCCCACCGCAACAATTTCCCGCGGATATGCTTCTTCACTTCAATCCCAGGTGCAAAGACATAAATCAAATTCCTGTGGTCGCAGTAAAGCTGGAATCCATTCGGCCGTAGGAGCAAGTAGCTTAACGTTTCACATGCACAGACGATTGGATACGCTTCTTTCTCTATAATGCTCCAATGGCACTGCGAACCCGTAAAAGTTCCACTCAAGCATGTGAGCAACTCGTGTTGTTGCTCGTGAACAGGTACGTCAGATTTCCACTCGAGTACTTGGCTCACGACTAAACTCCAACCGACGTCGCTCGCGTCTGTCGTTACGAACATGGTGGCGTTCTCTCGTGGGAACGCAAGTTTCACGCTATTCGCCAACAACTCTTTGACCGCATCCTACGCCTTCCGTTGTTCGTCAGTCAGTCTGATAACAATACCAGCTGCTACTCTCTTTGTATGCTTGCCTGTATGGGCCAAAGCAGTATCGAAAGCGTCTTGCAAAGGACGAGTCGTTCTTGCATAGTCAACCAAACTATCCCTCATCCAGTTCGTCGAACATAAAAATTGTTGGAGTTCACGTGCCGTAGTGGGATATAGGAGTTCCTGGAGTGTCCGGAGTCGCTCAGGGTCATGTTGGACGCCAGAACCCGAAATAAATTTCCCACACCAACGCACTTCACACTTAAACAAACACGACTTCTTCACACTGAGCTTGAAACCAAAACAATCGAGCAGTTCAAATAGTCTCTCCATCTTGGCCAAGTAGGTCTCGCCGTCGTTAGCAAAAAGAAGCAAGTCGTCTATCCACATCAGCAAATGCTTGTGCAACAACTCTTCCAAATATTTCTGAATTGTATCTTGGAAGAAAAGTGCAGCATCAGTGCAGCTCGGGGGAACTCGTCTCGACGTGTAAACTTTGTTGTGGGTCATAAATGACAGCATCTCTTGGCACTCTTCTGCTAAAGCTAGCTGCCAATATCCTTTAATGAAGTCGAACAATCCGAAGTAAACAGCACCCTTTACGTCTTCGAGGTCTGTGTGTAGGTCAGGCATTACCCCCACAATCGACTCAACCATTGCGTTCATGGGCTTGTAATCGGCAGTCTGTCGGAATTCTCCTTGTCCTTTGCGCACCGGAAGAGCAGGGCAGGCCCTTCTACTCCCTTGGTTTTCATACACCCAACCTAGCTCCACCAATTGCTTGTTAAAATCGTCCAAAAAACGACGAGCCTCTGGCGGGTACTTGTGAGCCTTGCATCTGTACGGCTTAGAACCCTTCTTGAGTCGTATCCGCATTGGCGCCCCCCGAGCAGGCGGGTCCAAGCCTAAACACACTCTTTACAAATCGCACCGCATCGCAATACGAATCAACTCATCCCTGAACTTACATAGGAAGCCTGCTTGGATTACCTTGTCTACCAATGCTAACACATTCGTTCGCACTTCTTCGTCCTGTATCGCTCCAACCCCCACGGTTGGTTCATCTGCGTCATCAAATTCATCTCCATCTGTGTCGGCCACGAACGGTACAGCTAATGACTCGATTTGCAGCTCAACGTCGATCCCCAAGGTTAACAACAAGTCATTGCCCAGTAGGAACTCGCCGGAGTCTCCAGGAATGATAAGACACTCGACTGGTTTAGCAACGTGTACAAAGCCTGCGATCGTTCGTAACCTTAGATCTAATTTCATCGTCCAGCCCACTAAAACTTTAGTGCAGTCGGCCATCGTACATTTTAAAGGCACCATTGACCTATGATGCACGATGTTTGGCTGCACTTCCTTCAATCGATCAAAAACTCTTTCATCCAAACAACAGCGATCCGTCCCACTGTCAATACAGAGTGGAACTTCCAGCTTGTCCTCGAGTCACGGCACTTTATATTGTCGAACGCCCTTGAGTCGACGGTGATTCACAATTGACTGCACGAGATGGCCTTCGGTGCCATCCGTCGTCAGAACTGCTCGGAGGCGGGTTATCCGCGTAGGATCGTCGTCATGACGATATGAGCGTAGTCGTGACACGTGATACTCCGGATGGAAAGGTAGTCCGGGAGGCAACGCGAGCTTGTAGGTGTCCGGCCCGGTGATGTCAGTGACCATGTAGGGGCCTATGAGTCGCGGAGCAAATTTTCGCTTGCCGTCCGTACCGAGATGTACCAAGTCAAGATTCTTGGTGTTGGTCTCCAACTGCGAATGATAGTTGTGGTCGATTGCGATCATAGGCTGAATGCCAACGCTCTTGGGCAGCAGCCATAGCATCCTGGGCCTCCGCCAGAATTGTCTTCTGGTGAGTAACAAACTTCGATGCGAGTGACAGGTGAGATATCGAATCCACACAATCCGAGACAGCTCGCGGCTGGTAACCCAAGTCGGCGACGAACAGCGACATACCAGTCGTGCTGTGAACTCGTGAGTTATAGTCGAACTCGCCTAAAGGTAGGAGTGTATCCCAATCACCATGATGCGGAGCTTCGAAGTGCCGAATGTACTCGTTCACGAATTTTATCGTGACTTCTGATTGACCGTCTGTGGAGGGTCGATACGCGGTGCTCAACTGTAATCGAGTACCCTGCAAATCCATAATCTGCCGCCAGAGCTTCGACGTAAACTTTGTGTCACGGTCAGACACGATAGTTGTAGGTAGCCCATGAAGGCGCTGGTAAAAATCGCAGAATAGACTAGCTGTATCAGCAGCTGTTGCATCCGTTCGCGTCGCCACAAAATGCCCGCGCTTGGTGAAGCGGTCGGCGATGACCATCACCGCGTCGTGTCCGGAATCTGTCAGAGGAACATGGGTCATAAAATCCATGCTAATGTCCGTCCAACGCTGGTCAGGTATCTCCAGCGGGTGTAGTAGACCAACGGGTCTGCCTCGAACATATTTGTGTCGCTGGCACAGTTCAAACGACGAAACGTATCGCTGGACGGACTCTGCCATACCACGCCAGTAATATTTATCCAGTAGTATGAGAAGAGTCTTTGCTTGGCCTGGGTGCCCTCGCGTAAGCGCATCATGCCCCTCAAACATGATTGAGTTGCATAGCTCGGCCACGTCCGGAATGCAAAATCGGCGTGGTGCGTCGGGGCGAACCTGAAATAATAAACGACAAATCGTCGATGGAAAAGCAACGAAGACGTCTCGAACCCGAGTCGTGATCCTTAGCCAGATCCTGCGTAATTGGACCGAATATCGAATCCTTGGCATAGTGTTTGCGGCACATACTCAGTATATCTACCGGTCGCGATGACTGTTGTACAAAAAGACTTGCTTCTTCGGGCTCTGCTGCTTCGGAGGTCAGCTGAAGAGGTAGCTCCGAGAGACTGATGGCACGGCTCGTGCCGTCTGACCATCTGGGCGTCGCGATACACTGTCCGCGATGATTTTGGTACTACCGGCGACCCATTTAAAACGAGGCTGGAACAAAGCTAGCTCGTTGAGCCACCGCGCCAGACGCTGCGAGCACGTCTGCTGTTGTAGCAAGGACTCGATCGTCCGATGATCTGTATTCAGGTAAAAGGGTTTATCTAGTAGGTAGACCTTCCAAGTGGGTCAGCACCTTCCGTAGAGCTGTCATGTGCTCTTCCAGGGAATCGGACGGTGTAAAAATGAACAAGTCATCGAAATAGGTCTGGCAGAACGCGTCGAAGTCCTTGAAGATGGATTGGACGAATAGCTCTAGAATGGATCATATACGGAACTGATCAGGTTCGTGAACATGTCTCACAATGATCAGATGTGAGATCGGAAAACGAAGGGCGATGAGAGGCCTACTGCTAGGGCGCGTTTGACAAGATGCAGACACCACCAAATCCGCCTCTAGGGGCTGCTGATCAAGGTGGCGGTTGTGCCCAAGCCAGCACTGTTGCTCAAGGCGGGGCTGTTCCTCAAGCCGGTAGTGTTGTCCAAGGCGGGGCTGTTGCTCACAGCGGGGCTTCTGCTCAAGGCAGTGCTCCTCAAGCCGGAGCTGTCCAAGGCGCTGTTGCTCAACGTGATGTTGACCAAGGCGACGCTGTTCCTGCTCAACTCGCTGAGCTCGTTGCTGCCAGTTAAGCTGGAACTCCAGCCGGCGCCATTTCAGGGGGTAAAGTACGCCAAGAACGAACCACGCGCTACTTCCGTGGCTACAAATACACGCGAGCCTGGACGTCCAAGTAGAAGATTGCGTACCGCTGCTCTAAGTATCGTCAAGGTTGTCGAGGCACCATGGACTTTACGATCGCCACCATGGGCTATGCAGTCGGGCGACCCCACTCCTGCCGTACGGCCGTTACCGGCAACAGTCTTGTCGACGTCACCGTGGCAATGAAAGCTCAAGCGGATACACTCGCTATCGAACAAGTTTCCCGTCCTACACGACACATATGGGAAGCACTACGTGCTCAATTTTACGGCGCTGAGAATGGAGACGTCATGCGCGGTCTTTCGGAGCAACAAGTATTTCGTCGAGTGTATCAAGCAAGAAACCGACACTTTAGTGATGTTCATGGATCTGTTAAAATACCCCCACTGTCGCTGGCGCTGAACGAGTCTGTTTCGTTTTTCCAGTTCCATTACGTCACGATTAACAGGGAGAACCTTAACAAGCCCACGCGCTTGGTGGGCTGGGCACACCCATCACTAGTGAACCTGTTACGCTACCACGGGACTACGCTTTTCATCGATGATACATTTTGCGGCGTGCCTCGTGGCTACAAACAGTGCGTCATCTTCATGGTGCACGATCGAGTGTCGGGCTTGTTTGTACCGTGCTAAGTACTTCTCCAAGTGGTGACTCATACTGGGATATGATGCATTTCGTTGTCCAAGGCCCAGACCAGCAGATTGAGCCTTCTGAGATTGTGTGCGACTTTGAGAGTGCTCTAATAGACGCAGTGCAGACGCAATTTCCCAACGCCGTCGTTATTGGTTGCTGGTTCCACCTCAAGCAGGCGCTCAGACGCGGTTTTTGATCCCCGGAGTGGGGTGCAGTATCGCCATGACAAGGGGAGTACTCGACATGTTGACCGTCATCGACCAGAGTCTAGTGGAGCAAGGGATGAAGTGGGTGAAAAGTGAAATTCGTCAGCGCTGTAGTGCGGCTAGTGTAACCTATTCTAAAGCCCAGTGGCGAGGCTTCTGGGCTACTTTCAACGGAGATGGCTCGAGCAATACGATGTGAACGTGTGGAACGTCGCTGGACTGAACAACGAACTCGTGGCTCGTACAAACAACCCATTAGAGAGGCTTAACACGGAGCTTAGCAATCGTTTTCCAAAGCCTCGACCAGGTATGACGACTTTTATTGGTGTCATCAAGACTCTCTCCGCGGAGTATGTTCAACGGCTTGCAGACATACCTCGTAGGCGTGTACGTCGTTCACCACGCGAACGCATTCAACTGCCCGTACCGGCCGAGATACCCGCTGACATCGCCGACGACTCCGACGACGACGAGACTCCGGCTGTTGAGCAACCTTCCCATAGCTCCTCGGATGAGGAGGAGCCACAGGAAGCCGATGAGACTATCGTGGGTTTCATGCTGTAGGCCGAATGCGCGTTGACCCCCACTCACTCCTCCTCGCCTGTCGAGTTTCAGTCTGCATGATGAAGGAGAACAATTGGTAGCTGAGTTATAGCCAGATCTAACTTGACAAGATAGTACACGGTAGCTTACCTCACCACTGTGTCGCTCAATAAACTGACCAGCTTTCTGATCAGAGAAAGAGTGAGTCGGTCTGTTCTGATCTCTGATCCGTTCCGTATATGACCACACACAAAATCTACCGATTGGACGAGTCTGTTGAAGCACGAGGGGCTGCTCGAGATACCCATCGGCGTCACTAGACACTCGAACAGTCCATCTGGTGTGGTGAAAGCGGTGTAAGGAATTGAATCCTCTCGCAATTTGACGTGACAGAAGTCTTAGAGCAGATCCAAAGCTGAGAACATGCGCCCGCGAGACACATGGCACGCAGTATTTGTCTTTCCGTGGTATCGGATTAGCTGGTACGCGAACTTTAGCGTTAAGCTCACGATAATCGTGAACAATCCGCCATTCTCCGCTGGACTTCCGCACGCAAAATGTCGAAGCGCAGTATGGAGATGAAGATGGCCGGATTAGCTTTGCCTTGAGCATTTCGCGCGTCCACTGTAAGATGGCCTCGCGCTGTTCCCTTGAAAACGGAAATTGCTTTCGGTGACGGGAGTCGAATCCGAAACATCGATGCTCGCGTCCATATTTCCCTGCCGAGCCGGAGGAACCGAAGGTAGTTCTGACCGAAAAACAATATCGCGATACTCAAGCAGGAGTAGGTACCCCTAAGTGACTTCCATGCTGCCGCTGCTTTAGGCGTTACCGTATTCTCGTCCGAAGAGTTGGTCATAAAGCAGAATTCATTGTCGGCAGCCTTAAAAAGCTTGTGGAGATCACGGGGTCTAACTAATCGAGTGCAACCCACCTCAGAGTGATATCCATGAGTATAGTAGTCACGTAGCTGTGCCTCATCGCGTTGCCCCTGCGATCTTCGTGGGTGATGGTAGCGCCGTCCGCCCACACGCACGGCTGGTTGGACACCCGGCCTAGGATGCACGGTTTTGGCCGTCCAGTCGATGATAGGGTTCACATCTTCGAGCCACAGCATCCCAAGCATGACGTCGCACGATTCCGGGATCTCCATCACGAACGCTTCAGTCGTATAAATTGAAAAATCGGGTAAAATAATAGAGAAAAATGTCACTCGCCGAGGAATGACTGCTTGTTTTCCGCCACCAAGGCGTATAATCAGCGGTCGGGACTGATCGCGAATTGTCAGCCCAACACGCGCGACAAACTGCGGACACACTGCATTGAAGGATGCACCGCTGTCAATAAACGCAGACGCAGGCTGGTTCGCAACCATGCCAGACTGCTGAAGGTGACCATGTCGGGATAGATGCTGGCGCATCAAGACCACGTCGTCATTCTCGTAGTCGACGGATCCTTGACTGCCAGCGGCTTGACGCTGTACTGCTGCATGGTCGACAGCAGCTGCGTCATTCTCATTGGGGCGCCAGCCCACCGAGAGTCCTAGTTTTATGTGCGCACCGGAGTCCTTTCCAGGACACCCGGGCGATTTATGCCCCTTGACACCGCACTTGAAACAAGTCGGCACCAATACACCACCTCCGGAATTCGATATCGGCTTAGGCGGGATATTAAAATTTGAAGAGCCTATTTCAGCACTCTCTCGACTTCCTTGCCGGTAGCGATTATCCTTGCGAATCAGCTTCGGTGCACCTACAGCCGCACTTGGTTTCGGCTTCGGCGGCTCACGAGAGTCCTCATATCGTTGAGCGTGATCAATTGTGTCTTTCAAACTGAGAGGACAATGTTGCGAGACGTAGGAGTTTGTGTCCGCGCGTAGATTTTGCTGATAGAACCAACGCTTGACGATCTCGGGCATGCCGATCGACGACATGGACAATAGCTGCAGAAACTTGGTGCTGTACTCCTGTTGCGTTCCACTGACTTGTAGATCATGCATTTCGTCAGCAACTTGAACTCATAATCGTTGTCTCGATACCTGGCCCTAATCTGTTGTTTGAATAGTGGCCACGTCCGACGATTACTCCCCATCGCATGCTTGAACTCGCGGTACCATGCGATGACGTCTACACACAGAAATGGGACGACCATGTCGACGAAACGGGAGTCGTTGCTGCTCTGCTCGACAGTGTACACCGCAAAATGCTCTTCTATGTGAAAGAGCCACAGTTCCAGGTCGTCATCAGCACGCCCGTGAAACTTTGGGGAATTTGCCTTCTGCTTCTGTCGGTTGGCCCGAGCTTGCATCTCGTAGATTTCGTGTTGAAATCTTGCCTGCTGCGCCATAATGGTGTGCATCTGCTGCTGGCTAGTGGTCATCGCCTGCTGCTGTAGTGAGAACATGTTCACTAAGCTGCCTAACATTTGAGTCGTGTCACTACCAGCGGGGGCAGCTTGCACATGCCCAGATTGTCCAACTGACGCTTGTCCTGTCGGCACTTGCCCAGCTGGCACTTGCCTTGTCGGCGCTTGTCCTGCCTGTGAGCCTGGAGTTCCGGGCCAAACAGGCATCCCTGAACCCGAGTCTGCGATTGCAGGTGGTCGTCACCACTCCTGGTACTGCTGCTGCTCGGGCATAGCCCCAGCCTCAGCGTAGCACTCCGTCGCTGGGACTTGAGAGTCGTCCATGGCGTCCATTCGTGGAGCTTGGTATGGTCGAAGGTCTGGTTTATTCGTCTTCGGGCTGCCGAGCTGTCTTCCTTGAGCTCATGCGCGCGTTGGACGAGTCGATCCGTACTTAACTGAGTAATTACGGTGCTGACTCGAAGGTTGTTGCAAAGCCCATGGCTCTAATTTCGAAATTGTCTTTGCCTTTAGTTGTGCTTGTCCTTGAGTCTTGGTCTAGCTGTGGGCTAGGAGGCAAAATGAAGACTGAATTGAATGAAGTTAAGCAAACTACGACTTCCTGCTCTGTGCTGTGTAGTGCTAAGTAGAAAATATAAAACTCACGCGTAACGGACGCACCCATGCGATCGAGGAAGGGCGCTTCTCGTCCTGGACTTCTCGGTCGCGTGCAACGGACGACTGCAATCTCCGTTACAAACAACCAGCAATCAATATATTGATGCTGCAGAGTATCCCTTCGTAGGCTTGACGCAATTTCCATGCATTTCTGCTGACAGTACACTTTTGAAGGCCTCCAGCAATGCCATTTTAGTTTAAAAGGGTTTGCAGAATACTCCAACAGCCGATGCCTGAGTATAACGGTGGGAATTCGCACGTATTATAATACTTCGAAGTACATATAATAGGAGCTCGTCAAACTCGACTTCGGTTCGGCTGTCACAAGTTCGTCGATCGTTGCTACAGCGTATTTGCGTGTCGTTGCTCTTGCTCTGCAGACTGCAGTGCAGTCCCTCAGTCTTTTCTGACTGATATCAATGAATCGGGTTGTCAATTGTGCAGCTGCAAGTAGTTTTTTTACAGTGTTTTTAACTCTAGCTTAGAGCCATTTTGCCTAATCAAATACAGCGAAATTGACACCCCTTTCAGCAAGGAGGATTTTTTTTCCTGGACACCGCGACCTTGAGAGCCTTCGTATCACCGAATGGCCATCACCACCGCGATACCGGTTATAGTTATTGCCAGTCGTGAGCTACTCAATCACCACGCCGATCGAGCCCATACGTGGGGGTTGGCGCCGCTGGCTTTTGTTTGGAATGCGTGTTGTCGCAGCGCTTACGGCATGCCACCACGTCAAACGTACTGCTGGCTCCAAATATAAACAGTATACCCGTCGCTAGTCCCCTGCGCTTATCCGTGCCAGACATATTACGGATCACATTTTGAAACATCTTGGGTTTGTAATGGTGTGCATAAATTGTCCATTCTACCGGACACATTTCTGACCACCATACCAAATCCTATATTAAACGCGAAGTCCTACATTAAATTTCAGTGGTGAAGATTTTGCTCAAACAGGCGTTGTATGGGGCCTGATTTGAGTAAGGATATCTCGTGTCCTGCATCTCAAATCAAATCAAACTTAACGCCAACCTATATGGCATACCAAGTGTAGAATTTTCAATTTAATCTGGTGAATGGATGAAGAGAAATCGACAAATGTCGAGATGGGTACATTCTGGTTATTTACTTGGATTTTGTATGTTTGGTGGGTGGTCCGAAATGTGTCCTGGTCCGAAATGTGTGGCACGGATAGTGGCCCACAGTCCTCAACGGAGAAACGAGCGTTTCAAACGAACCTCGAGAACCTAGTTCTAGCGGTTTTACCGGCTCTGGTGTATCAATTGTCGGTTGATCTTTGTTCCAGCTGGGCAAATACGCAAACACAGAAAATAGTACGACGGACTACTCGCGTACGCGTCGTTAGACGGACTCTGGCCGAGAAAAAAGAGAGAATAGTAGAGATGAGAGATAACCCCCGACGCATGCGGAAGTTGAACCACAGACGGCTCGCGAACAACGCTCACACACAGATAATAGTAGATCACGCGCCATTACCCAAGGCGAAGCCGCACTGCTGGGAAGGGTTATGTAGCAAGCCTGCAGAACAGGCATCCCGAAAATGCGATATATAACCATTTCCGCAAGGGCAACACAATACATATCTGACTTGATCTGATACCGAGAAGCAAATAAATAACTGCAAAGCAAATAGCACAGTAAATTCCTGCAATCATATTCGTCGGTAGGTTTCCTACACGCACTGCTCGACCGTCGCCACGTTCCACCGGGATGCGTTCATCTTCAAAAACAAAATCATTTCCAGCATCATGGGAGACAGGAGGTGGCGCTCGTGGCGCAACACCGCACGAACCACGCTGAACAACCGCTCCACCATGTTGGAGGTCGGCGGAATGGCCTCCAGTAGCACGTAGGACGTCGGAGCAGCTACTAGCTTGCGGCGCTTCAGGATTCGCTCAGCGAACCCTTCGCTGTTCGACTCCGGCGGCTCCGACATGGAAACGCTGCACGACGTACGCTTAAATGGCTCCAACACAGCAGCTTCGTCCTCAGTAAGGAGGGCGATTTCGCCCGCCAGCACCTTCACTACCGCCTGTTCAAAGTCCGGGGAATGAACAATGTTCGCGTCGGGTGCTAATGCATGGTAAAAACAATCAAGACAAATATCTGTTAGATAAAAAGCTATGAAACACACCGAACCAAGCTTGCTTACCGAGATAGTTTGAGAAGGAAGGCCGGATCTCCATGAGGCCGTTGAACAAGTCACGCCCATGGAGCAGCGTGAGCCCGTCAGCTTGCAGACGCTTGTAGACAGACTCCACGTCCTGAAGGCTAGTGAAGAGCGCTGCGAGCTTTCGATGCGTTGTGCGCGACGGCAAAAAATCGGCGACCCCGTCGTCGTCAGCGGAAATAAACTCACGCAGGCGAAAGTAACGCTTCAGCATTCAAAATGTGGATGCCCAGCGTGTGTCCTGCCGCAGCACAGCCCGGAGTGGCGTTTTGGCACTGTTTTAGGAAAACCCAAAATAATTTCAGAAAGGCCCCATAATAATAAACACATAAGTTAGTACCAATACAACAATGTCAATGGTCCATGAAAAGCCTAAAATAGCAAAAGCCGATACCCAACATACCGTAGTTTGACCGCTTGCTTCAGAGTCCGCAGTTTGCGCATGAGCTGCTGTACCTCTTCGAGGTCACTCTCGCTGGGCTCCAAGAAGTCTCGAACAGCGTGGTTCAGTCGGTGGCTTGCGCAGCCAACAAGCGGCACGCCAAGCAAGTTAGCAAGCCGCTTGTTAACTGCGCAATTGTCACCGACTAAGAACAAACAGCCGGAAATGGGTTGCCGAAGAAGGGGAGAAACCGCTTGATGGCCGTGAGGTGGCCCTCGGCGTTCAGGTGATCGTCTGGCTCCTCCATTACGGGAGCCAGCGACAAAAGCGGGTACTGCGGTCCGGCCTTAGTATTGTAGCAGCCGTAGACAGCTAGGTAGTGCTCCGTACCGTGAGTCCAGCCATCGATGATGAGTCCAAAGCTCTCGGGCATCTCACCAGCGATAGCCTTCTCAACCGCCTTGGTTACAGCCTCCATGGCGGCAGTCAGAGTCTCCTCTGAAATGGGGTTTAATTTCGTGTATCTACCAAAAGAAAATAGTGTTAGTGATAAAATAAAAACATAAAGTAAAAAAAAAGAAGAACGTAATGTCGGGTCTCCTTTGACTCACAAAAGGAGAACGGCAGGTTGCCCATGACAACCCATCGCAGCCATGCATAACGATTAGAGGCTTTCTGGCTCACCCATGGCAAAAGTGTCCCCGTCACTGCGACGGTGGCGTCACGCATGGCGCTCTCGTAGTTGACATGCGCCGTTCGCACATGCGAGACCAGGTTGGAGTATCCGGTCTTGGGCGTGTGCTTGCGGCACTTACCACAAGACTTGCAGGAGTAGAAACCCGTAGGTTCTCCTTCTTCGTCTACGCAGGACAAGAAGAAGAAGGTGGCGATCTGCTTTGGTGAGAAGGTGGCCCGGGCCGGGGGAGCAGCGAGCAGGTTGTCGGCCATGTTGGGCAAGGGTGCGGGCAGGGGGGGTTGAGAGGTTGGTGGCTTGTTTGAAAATGAGTCTTGGTAGCCTTTGCTAAGGTGTCAAAGCTCGATGAATGGCCACGAAGTTGCCGTAGATTTGGATGGACCGGAGAAATAAGTACCGTAGTCTTAGAGTGACGCCACATAAATATCGGTCAGAACTAGGAAATATCCTAAAATAAGTTATTGGTACTAAATATAGCAATATAACTTTCGCATTATTAATTTTTCGGGATGCCTGCTGCAGAAGGCTAATGGTGGCCTGGCATCCTAACAGTGACAGGGGCCCATCGATGGAGCGGTTGGACCGACTCAGGCTGCAGGAGACGTGCCATTGGGGAACCTTGCTTGTGAGGGCTGCCCCTGAACGAAGCTGAACTGGTTCGCTGGTTCGCGAGATTTTTCACGAAAACCGGTCATTACATCTTCGGACGAATGGGTGTCACAGCCGATAACCTAAAACTTATCGTCTCGTGCTCCGGACTGCTGAAGTTCGTTCCAGCTGTGTAATTCCCACCCTTATACTCGACGGTCGAAAATTGTTCCTCAGCAGCATCAACATCGAATTCGTTACTGCAACCTAAGGAGGGTTTAGTTGACGAGGGGGGGTGAAAGCCGCTTCGCTCGGCAAGCGAAACAACGCCTGTGGTTTGAGGTCCGTGTGCGGAGCACGCGGGATTAAACCCAGGACCAAGCATGGCCCGGTCCAGCTTGGCTTAGGGTTCTGTCGGCGTCCTCAGGGTTTTCAGGGGGTTTAGCTGGGCGATAGTGTTCCTGTTGACTCCTCCAATATCAAGATTTTAGCTGCCGTGACATCCGTCCTGGAATAGTATGTATTATCACAGGTTAGAAATGATATATACAATTGTGGAGGTCATGGGGTTGCTTTGAGGTTGCAGCAAGGCTGTCGTAGCGTTGTTCTTAGGTTGTAACGCCGTTCCATCGACATACGGAGGTTGGCTGGAAGATTGTCAATCGATTTGATATGTCCGGCACTGCTAGGGCTGAGGATGAAAAGTGGGAATTGCTGTTCGCAACAACCAACCACCGCTGCGGTTACCGGCGGATCTGATGTCACAGTTCGCATTGTTCCGGAGAGGACGCAGGACGTGACATTTCTCTAGCCATCCACAGACGAGATGCATTCACGTCTGCTGGCTACGTCAGTTCTTCTGACCATGCTGTTTGCTCTGGCGGTAGCTGCCAGCATCGATAGCAGTGTATCCCAAGTTCAACCGCAGCTGAACATCGATAATGCAACGACCGAATGGCCGTCTCTACGGTTTACCTTCACGCTCAAGCGAAGCTCCATGAAGATACACGACGAGTCGGAGTTCTCGATGCTCGCTGACCCTCTCGTTTCGACCGATGCCTCCCACGTGCTCTACAACACCTTCGCTACATTCTCGGAAAAATCAACCATCCACAACTACACACTTGTCGATGGGGTGAGGTATTACTCCAGCAGCCCCCTAGAAAATGCTACTGCACTCGATGCTGTGAACTGCTTTGATCCGGAATTGGACCAACTGCCACCAATCAACGCCATCTTGGACGGGATAAACCAAGCTACACCAGTTTCAAACGCGCCAAGTGGCGTTGAATGTTCAAGTGGGAATCTGTTCAAAATCACTGTGAATGGCATCGACTTTGCATTGTGCGCTACAGGAGCATCCGGTTTGAAGATGTACGGCAGCGATGTCGACGTTGCAGTGGAGTACTTGGACAAGCATGCAAACATTTCGACACCACATGAAATTTTATCTAAATGCGCGACATCGGTGACACCCACCACGGTGAATTCAATCGCAATTGCACTGCTCACCGGTGCATCAGCTCCTGTTAGAGACGCAAGGAGACTTAAAGCTGCATTTGACTTCTCGTGGGGTGATGATTCTCCTTCATGTTCGTGCAAGTCGACACCGCGGCCCTGTATCTTCATCCACGGCATGGGAGTTACGTTTGAATTGCCAGACAATCAAGATTCCTTTCGGTACTGGGGGAATTTGACAGGCCATACCCCTTGCTGCTCGACAATCAAGTACGCGGTGCTCGATACAGTGAACAATACTTGGACAAACAACACACAGCAGCAGAAAGTGTGTGATCGCGCTCTCTCTGTGAGCAAGACTAGCACAGATACCGTTATTACGGATACTATCGTCGTCACTCACTCAATGGGGAACCTCCTGCTAGCCGCTGCGATCGATTCGAGGAAGTGCAGCCTCGATTCCAGCTCGACGTGGGTCGGTTTGGCAGCGCCGATGAAAGGGAGCAAGGCCTCCGACTTCATTCAAGAGTCATGTGCTGGAAATGCCAACTTTGCGGTCGAAGCGATGGTAGAGAACAGCGGAAGATGCCCCCCCACCACAGCATTAAAGTCCATGCCATTCCAGGGTGAGAGCTACAGCACACCAGCGCTCAATGCAGCTTTCACAGCCGCTCAAGAAGCGTTTCGAAGCAATGTGTCCGCTTTAATGTGCAGCTCGAGCTTTTCAGGGCTGCGATCATCAGACCAAGTCACCCTTTGGGCGCTTGGAATGCTGGGACATCATCACTCCTGGCGAAATGACGGCATGGTGGAATTTCAGAGTTGCGCGGCTGGATTTCCCGAATCAAAGTTCGGCCAGACTTGGCGTGATCGGTTTTACAGGACAAAGCTCAACCATTATGACATGCAGTTCAGGCACGGGGATAGTATTTTCAGCAAAGCAAAGATGCCCTTGAAGTGGTTTGAGTGCCTCTTGTAGCTCTTGGGCCAAGTTCAGCGGTTTACCGCATCCGAGAAACCACCAAGGTCTGGTACTGGTTTCTAAAATATCTATCCAGACATTCCAACAAGAATAATTTATCGAAAGCGAGCGCTTCCAAACCCGTTGAAGAAGTGATTCGAGTTTCAAGTGGAGATTTAACCGACAGGCTGGCTGATCTAGTCTCGTTTGCGCTCTGTCACATTCGTGGCCGGTCTCAAAGCATCGGACTGTTCAGTACGAAACAGCGTCTTCCAAGGTGCTTACTTACATCAACATTGATCCTAGTAAAACAAACTTGATACGGTACTAGTATTAGCCTATCCAGCGCCGAGTTGTTGAAGCGTCGTTGTGATGTGTTGCCTCACCAGTGAGTGGCCTTGTGTGGATGTACCTCCAGGCTACCGTAGATATTCAAGTACTGACGGTAAGCTCGATATTCTCCATGAAATGCAAAAGCGGCGTGCAACAACCTGCATTTTGGTCTAACCAAGTAAATACTTTGAGGTAAGCCGATGTAAGCATACCATCCACGATTTGAGTTTGTAAACGTGTCGTCCTTTTAGTCTAAAGGTTTCCCAATGCTTATTTGTCAGATTGGGTAACACAAGTCTCACAACGCAAAATGACGGATCTGACATAGGTACATCATGGCACCAATCTTCACCTCGAACCAATATGCATTGAGTTGCACACGATGCGCCTTCCGATACTCTGCACCTGATGGCCACGCTACTGCCGTGTCCATGAAAGGCTGGTACCGGTCAATACCGTCGAACCACGACCACTAGAAGTCGATCAACACGAAACGATTGGTGGCCGTGTTAAGCATCACGTTGCTCTCACGGAGATCGTCATGGACGAAAGAGGCTCCAGCTAGAGGTTTTGGATATTGTGCAGTTGATCGCGGGCATCCGAATGATTGATGGCCACGTGGCGGTGAAGAGGCTGCAACGAAAGTTGCCCCATGACGACGAATGCCCAATCGGTTGGCAAACGCTCACAGAATAGTAATTCCGGATCAAATCCAGCTTTCGAGTAGAACTTATGGACGTCCTTGCCATACCACCTAGCGAATTTGACGATGACTTCGTTCATCCGTCGACTTGTACGGGAACTGCAATCGGGTAAGGTTCGTTTTACGTGTTTCCCTTTTTCTTTGCGAATCGTGAGTTAGTAGCACTGATCCGTAAACACTTTCACCGCAGCCTTCAATGACGCAGTCAAGAACTCCATTAGCCAAATATTGTCGAAGAAATCAGTGGAAAGCTCGTCACCAGAGAGACTCACAGATTACGTCCTTGTCACCGGTGTTCACAATTCCATACACATATGAGTGGGCCACAAATGTCAACCACGCAGCATGAAAACTGCCGGTCGATCCCGTCTGGCAAGTTCTTGGTCTGTTTTTTTTTTCGAAGTACCGATCCTATTCCTAAACGTAAGCGAAGGTCGCGTACAGCAGGGCTGCTGTAAGGGCTGCTGACAGTTCTTCACTTCACGTGCTGAGCCTTGTCCACTTCTTCCAGATTCTACTTCAGCGTATCAGCTCCAAAGCCCTTCAGTATGTTTCGCACTACATAGATCCAGCACACCCACTTTATGTCCTGAATTAGTAGTAGCGTCCGTTTTTCCGAAAGGGGCATTTCATCCAAAGGACGTCCCAGTAAAGCCTTCATTTTTTGTGCACCAGATTCTGAACGTGGTATTTGTCGTTGCATCGGGTACGTCGCTCAATATATACCCACCGTCATGGAGCCTAGTCGTCGTCATCCTCTCCATAGATGAATCGTGCCATGATGGCTCTATAGAGCAGTAAGTCCTCCATTTCGACATCTCCTCCCCCCTCCTCATCTTCGTCACCTTCGTTTTCACTTACGATCTCGTACCTGCTAGCATCAAGGTAGGTGTCGCGTTCTGCCTGCTCCTCAGCGTAGTCGAAGAACAGATCGCGCTTGCGTTCACCCTCTTGCGGACGCCAGTCCAGCGTCAGGGTGTCGATCCGGTTGAACTTGTCTCCTGCACGTCCAAACATCGAGATGCTCAAGTGAAGAGAAGGATGTTTCGCTTTCACAGCCTCCAGCATTGGCCTGAGGTTATCGCGCATGTAAGGCTTGCTCCACAGGCGGGATACCTTCAATTCGTACGGATTCACAATATACAGGAGCGGCTTCGCACGACAGGATGCTGCTCCAAGCGATTCCTCGCTGATCTCCGAAAGTAGCTTCAGTGACTCCACAATTTCCGCGTAGTAGCTTGGAGGCGCAAGTCGGGTACGCTGATGGCCGCCAAGCCTGACTCCAAGCACCCGTTGGGGCCCAACCGAGCCCTCCAGCTTCGACACACAGTGTAGCCATTCAAAAAAATGCCCTTTCCTGTCAGACGTGCAGCACAGAACTTGATTGATGTCAAATACTTGAGGCTCGCAAACGCCACCAACGTGCGATCTGAGAGTCCGCTGACGGACTGAACGTTGAAGTTCTGGAAGTTGGAGGCGTCCATCATCTCGATCGATTGCAGCAGTGGACAGTGTTCTGCCGCTGCCTCCCAGAACTCGTCCCCATACACAGCCGCGTTCACGTAGTGCGCTTGTGGTCTGTTGTTCTGAAGGCAGTTAATGTCGATTGAAAGTCTTCTTAGCGCTGGACATGCCTTGAGCACAGCGCGAGCGTCGCTGGCGGAAACGCCGTAACCTGGAGGATTTGACTCCGTTTCCCCTTCATTTGCTGCACCGCTTGATCCTCTGCAGTCTTGGAAGTATCGATCATACTTCCAGTTCATGTTCGCCGAGAGTGAGAGCGACGTTAGCTGCGGCTTGACATGTTCTTCAAATGCGTGGAAGAAGGGGTCGCCAAACGGAACAACGAGCCAGTTAAAGTCGCGCAGGTTCGTGCACTTCGCGTTAAAAGCTCTCCACTTGTCCAGCGAAATGGTCCACATCTCCGAGCAATGCGCATCCGCGTACGAGACGCCTTCGCTATATCCGTCGAGGTGCTCGATCCTGGGACAGAACCTCGTCACACTCTCAATGTACTGCGTACTTCCGTGAAAGCGGTCCGCCATATTCCGCGTCGGAACTGTCAGCTGTCGTAGGCCTCCAGTCGAGTACCATCTCTCCATAGCAGCATACAACGTCGTCATGACCTTGTCGATGCTTGGGCCTCCGTCTTTGAGCTTCGTTCCCCTGCTGCGGCAGAATTAGGAATTCTAGATGACGACAGTGCGTCGCTCCAGTCTCCAGTATCTGCACAAGGTGCTTGCTCAGCAGCGACACCTTCGTCAGGTCGAGTCTCTTCAGCCCCGGCATCAACCCGAACACCGTGCTCCACTGGATCTCCACCTTCTCCAAAGCTTCAGATCTGGACTTCGTTAAGTACCGATCCTCCTCGTTGTCCCCCAATTGCATCCGGAGATCGCGCACTGGGCATCCTCGAGTTTCAACTGTTTGGTGCATGGCTGCAACATTGTCAGCTGTGGCGGAGTCTCCCAGTGCCAAGTCCATCGTCGTTGCGCGGAAGGTCGAAACGAGGCTGCGAACCGCGTGCAAAGTGTTTCTGCACACGAGCGCCGCATCCTTGAGATGTTCGAGAGGCAAATGACGCTCCGAAGGCCCCAGCACCTGTGTGAAGCCGTAGACCGCGAACTCTAGCACGTGGGCCAGCACGTACGGGGGCAGCGACGTCAGAGTCGGCATCTTTTGGAATATCGGAGCTCTTCGCCACGCATTCCAAAAACCTTATGAAAGAGATATCGATCTTGAAAAATACTAGAAAAAAAAGTGTGGGGTGTATTCATGATGTCGAAGTAAACTACTGAGCACAAACAAAACAAGCATTTATACACCCTTCACGTATTTTACTATGTGTGAGAGGTAACCGACTGCCAGCTCTTGGGAGCTGGCTGTGGAACCATTGGCTGGTAGTGAATGATGCAGTAGCAGATATTGAGAATGGACCCATCGACGCAAAATAGACATCGGAACACGTGTTTGCTTTTGCTGAAGTTCACAGTGCTGAGTGACGACGAGGTTGGTAACCTCAAACCTCAAGAAAAACATGACTGTTGGGCAAAATGTACAGTTTGCAAAGGGTGACTGCGGTCGTGGATGGCCCACCACTAAGTTTGATTGGATATGATTCCAAGAACAACCCTCTTTTCGGGCTGCTTGGCTTCCGTACGAAGACTGCAGCATTAGTGAATCAGCTTTGCGCGACTTTACTCCTAACCTCGTCATCGAGGACTATGAAATTGCCAGGGTGATAAGAGATGATATTTGCAGTGCTTACCTTGCTTTCGTAGATATATCAGCAGCTAGGCAACGTAACCTGCAAATCGAAGCCCGTCTTGCTCATCGCCAGCCCTTACTTTTCGAAATCGAGTGACAATGAGAGAGGAATTTACGCATGGGAGAAGCCATGTGTGTATTTCGAAGGTTAACTAACACCCGTCCCAATGACAATCACTGGTTGCAACGGCAACACAATTCTGCATTCTTAGCTTTTCATTCCAGATTGGGCGAGAACATTTGGCTGTATGACTCTGATAGCAACCCCACGGTATTCACTGAATCGGTGAATATAAAACTGGAGCTGGAAGCATTCGGTAATATATATATATATATATTGAGCCCCGACTTTCATCAAGTTTTGCATGCAAAAAAAACAAAAACAATTCATAATAGCTCTTGTAGTGAATCATTTCGGATTCTTCCTATGCCGATACTCTCGACTATTATCGAGTTCGCTGTCGAAGGCCTCGCTCTCGACCTGGCTCCATTCAAATGCAAGCCGCCCCACAAGCGACTGAAGGAGGTGGCGCTGGTGTGTAAAGCCACCCACGACATAGTCGAAGAAAACGCTCCGGGACCAATATCATTTTCCAGAATTGGGTGACATTGATGACCCTGAGGATGTCGAAGAACTTTTCGAGGATATAAAAGAAGACGAATTTTCTCCGAGCAACTTCCGGGTGAGATTGTGGCCTTTTGAGCCGAGTGAAGGTCCCTACGATCCAAGAAATATTACCCCATGTGAACCAGATTTGGGAGAGTGGCCATTAACTGGGACAAAATGTTCGGGTGCATCCCAGGACTCAAGAGACTGGATCTGTCCGTAGTGCCGCTACTGAGTCGACACCTCCCAGAAACCCCCAAGGCGGCGTCGAAGCAGTGTCCTCGCCTGGAAATTCGGCAATGACTGTTTCTTCGTCGCCGAAGAGGCGAAAATCAGAGGATTGATGAAAACTTAAATGCAGATTTGGCAACGTCTGTGATGGACTAAGGCAACTAACGATACCGCGTTGTGTCGAAGGCAATGAACGCAGCAGCACACATTCCATCGAAGCGGTAACCAGATTTTGCCCAGGAATTGAGTACATCGACGGCTTTGAGCAGGTTTTGATGGCGGGACAAGAAGACTGCCTAAACATGTGGCCAGTTTCCTTGGAGACGTTTAATGCCTCGTGTACGGCGCTGCGGGCGTTTAATTGGAGTGTTGTACCGTTTGGTGATCCGTTCTTCCGCGTGTTTGGAGCACGTCAAGATTCAACTCACTTCATTGGCGCTGAAGTGCTAACATGAGATGGGACTACGAGTAGTATATCCGCCTGTATCCAGGCTCTGTTGTGAGAGTTGACGACTGGGATAGTCACCCATGTTATGTCGGTTCACAATCCTGGTGTCGCCTTACGAGACCGATGAAGTTGACTGTTGAAATCGACCACTCCAAAAATGAAGACTCGTATGAACGATACGTGGATCCCTTTCTGTATGGAGATGAATTCTGAGAAGCTGTGGCCACGCATTGTCCACTGCTGGAGGCGGTCGAATTGTTCGACATGTCGTATCAGCCATTCTTCAATATGAGGTCCATCGACACTTTGACTGGGCGCACACTCGTAGCTCCTGCTAGTCGAAAATGGCTGCGCCACTGCACGCTTGCTCCTGCTCGGCTTACTGGCAAAGCTGCCTTTGAATTCCTGCAAAGCGTTTAAACCCGGAAGGGTTCACGATCAGCATTTACGATCAGCATTGGAGGCCACGAGAAAAACCGACTGGCGAAGTTCTACGCAGAGATTTTGGCGTTCCGCAAACTACTCGCGGAGACAAGCGGAGAAGATTTTGGCGCAATGACTTCCGCTCACAACCTCTTCTGTCTATTACCAACCCGTACGATTCGAAAGTAAGACGAGATTGGTGCGAAAGCTTCATGCGTGATGAATTAAGGCCTCTACTGGCTAGAGCTCAAGAGAAGCACCCATCGATGTCAGTTGGGGTATCCATTGTCGGATGCAGTGAAGACAAGTTTAGCCGTATTTCCAGCCTTTCGCTTGGCTGTGCAAGGAGCCGACGAAACTTGTTTAAGGACATCAGTGAGGAGACGGCAGGGGGTGACTCTGACAGCAACACCAGCGTTTTCAGTGGAGGTGGAAGTGAGGATGAGAGCATGAGCGAAGGCGAAAACGATGCTACTATGGACGAAGATCAGTTAAGCCGCGTAAAGCAATACTTGCTGTTGCGCCAAGCGATCGAGGTCTGACGCAACCCTTTACGTACATTACCAACCGCGTTCGATATGTTTCATACTAGTACATTTGAATTGTACGTTTGGTCTCCTTCCCACATGCTGTCAGTGTTCGAGACTGATGCCCTGCACCAGACTGAGCAATCCGACAGTTAACTTACCAGCTCGCTACTGCACAACGCCTCTGCCTAGAGCTACAGGTAACTCCAGCAAAACGTAAAACTGTCAGCGCTTCGGTTGTTAAATCTTCTTGGACTTGTCGTGTTCCTCGCATTCAGCAGACTGCTGGCCTAGCCACATAGGTAAATACACGCAGGCCCAGATCTCTGCCCTTCTTCGTATCATACTAGAGACCCTCTTGCATTCCTAGAATTGAAGAAAACTTGGCTGCTGTATACTACATACATAATAAGATCTCACCAGACGGGATCAACCGACACTTAGTAGTCGTGTAGGCACCAACCTAATTTACCAGCTGAACGAACTCCTTTAGTTTATGGCTGAGACTGAGATTTGGGACTATTTAAATGTTAGGAAGACCATCAGAAAGTTGATTGTGGGGGGGGGGGGGGGGGGGGGGGGGGGGGGGGGGGGGGGGGGGGGGGGGGGGGGGGGGGGGGGGGGGGGGGGGGGGGGGGGGGGGGGGGGGGG
>JAGDFM010000080.1:109540-119919 GCA_019155715.1 Phytophthora pseudosyringae
CACCAACATTTTTCTTATACCCCCCCCCCCCCCCCGGTCAACGAGACAGCAAGGACTTTGATAAGCACTTGCGATGGATGCTATCAGAGTGTTTACGGCGTCACTCATCTGCTGGAGTGAGTGGTGAAAGATAACGAATCTCCAACGTTTCGGCTCGTCACTATGATCCAAATCTTTTTTCTCCACTCGTAAAAGGAATGTCTGCTCCGCTCGCATGGCACTCAACAAGGGACAAATGAATATATGCAGCAGCACAGCTACCATGCGCTGATCAACTTCCTAAATCTCCGATGTCCAGAACGAGAACGGGTTGAGCGCTGTTCTAGGAACAGAAATAGAGGCTGCTGTCTTACGAAGCTCTGGCGCAGCATGGCAAGAGTTGCTGGATGCAAGCTGAAGTGTGTGTAAATAATAAAAATGGTCAGGATCTAGTAACAATCTCAGCGATTTATTAGAGGAAATCTCGTTGTTCATTTCGTCGACAGAGTTCGTCGCTTAGTTTGGCACCCAATTCAGCAACCACGCGCTCCAAGTCGTACTTGGACTTACTACCTTTGACTCCCTAATTTTTTGACTGAGCTCCGCCAACTTATCATCACTATATCGTTGGTAAGTACTCGTGGGCTTGATACCGTTCAAATATTGACGATACATGTACCCGATTCCCCAATACCTCTCATCCGCCGGTGAAAACTTCTTGATTCTGTCCCCCACCGTGCTGGGGAGAACGTTCTTCTTCTTCCACCCCGCAAACTTCTTCGCTTGAACGCCATTTGTGTTCGTCAGTATATCCTCCAGCTTCTCCACACTCATCCTGTCCAGATTTAACGCTCGGTCTTCATCTTCGTCATCAGGAGCAGCAGCATGTACAGTTCTCGCACGTAAAGCCCTCTTATTGTTTACAAGAGGAACCTCGTGGGGCTGCGTAGCCGTTGATATCATCGTCTGATCGGCAGCGCTGATCGTGGAGCGCGCGCTGCAACTTGCAATAGTGGCGACGGCCAATAACACGAGGTAGGACGAGCGCATAGTTGTTGTTTTTGCGGTCTTCGAGCTGATGGATATGAGCACACGCGAAAAGTTGGCCGCTTCAGAGAGGATCGCAGACTGACGGTGAGCCGATGGCGTCGCTCTGTCCGCAAATTCGGTTCTACAGTATTCGGTTCCTAGGTCCCGAGTTCTCAGAAAATAGTTAAGATGGGATGATTAGACTTAGGCTGTGTCCTCATTCTCATCACAAGTGAAATTGATAGTGAGTATTACCACAATATGGAGCTCTTTGAGTTTGTATGAGTGGGGAGAGTGAAAGTATGTCATCTTTTATCTACCAGAATCTTGATGGTGGTGAAGTCGGCAAGCCAAAACAACGTTTAAGGTCCGTGTGCGGAGCACGCGGACTTAAACCCAAGACCACCCATGGTCTCATCTTGCTCGGCCCTACAGGGTTACGGGAAGGGGTTGAGGGGTTTACAGGTTTCCTGTCGCTCCTAAATCCTAGTTTCATATTGTGTCAATAGTCTATGTCGTACGTCACTCTCAGCCACCCAAACAGATCCAAAGATCCGTTTCGGATTGTGTAGAAGAAGCACGTTGGTTACCGGTACCGGTATTGTCGAAATGCCAAGTCCACTCAGCAGAAGGTCAGAGGCATCCAAACGCTATAATACATGTAGCGACTGGAAACCTTGAACTCTTTTCGACCTTCTTAGGTGGCCACTGTCTCCGTCATTGTGAATAGGCTAGCGGAATGAACAAGAAATACGCTTCGATACCTTGAAAGTACGCGTCGCTAGCAACGCACCATGGTGAATGAAGCACGAGTGTAGCGTGTGCCTGCCTTGAGATAAGACTGTGTGATGACAGCACACTATAGAACTAGAAAACTGTACACCGTTCACGCTATTTTAGTTGTGCTTCGAATATAGTCATGTTTCTGTCCTTTTCAGGTTAGAGAAACTCTTACAGTGGATAAAAGGTGAACAACGAAAACGCACAGGCGAATATTGTTTGTGGCAGCCACGGTCAACATTAAAAGCCAATCGACCAGTGAATTTTGTTTGAAGCGTCGTGGATGAAACTAAACAAGATGCTGGATGTTGGAAACCCCGCTGATTGAAAAGGCGACATCCACGTATGTAACGGGGTTACATTCGGGTAATACGGTTACCGTCTCGAAAGTGAGCGTATCACTTACTACATGGCTACAATTGCCATGAGGTCCTGAGAGTCACTCAATCGTGGGCTCTGGGGCATTTATATAGTTTCATTATAGGTATCTAGTAGTTTGTATTGCAGGCCAAACTACTACCCTATAAATATATTCAGTCTTAATTTTACCTTGTCTTTGGTACCAGTCCCCTTTAGGCTTAGGGACTAAGTGAACTAGCGTTCACCTGGAGTTTGCATAACTCCTTAGCACAGACTTCCTCTGTGCAACGTGCTCGTGTGACAGCCCGTAGCACTTGTAGTCATTCCCACACCTACGCGGGTGGATTGAATTACCTGAATCCTCTGTGGTCTCGACGAAAGTGAGCCACTATGGATCGAGGAGAGTTTCTTCATTTGATCATAGCTCAGTTAGAGTCGGTCCGGAAGAAGGCGGGCATCTTTGGGGTGGATACCTTCCAAAGCCTGGCGGCGGCACCGTCGCCAGAGCAGGTTGAGAGCGTGAATGTGTTCGACACCTGCGAGCGTAGGCTCATCGCTCACGTTCAGGGGTTACAACCTCCCCAGCCAAAGCCATTGAGGCTGACGGTCCAGGCCTACGGCGGGAAGGAAGGTGAGAACATTCACTTCTGGGTCCGAGAGGTTGAGCTCGCGGCTCTACTCGAGCGATTTCGCGTCGATTTTGCGCTCTCACATCTGAGCGATCGAGCCAAGCGCTGGACGTACACGCGGAAGCGACGTCGCCTGGATGTTTCATATCCTGGGCCCAGCTGTGTGATCAGCTGCGAGCCGCTTTCCATCCGGCGAACTATGAGTATCGCCTGCGCTTATATTTCCTTGTCTGCAAGCAAGGGAAGCGTGAGCTGCAGGAGTACATCCAAGAGATGCGCGAGTTAATCGCATCTCTGGTGGGGAACCCCCTACCTGAACACATCAAGGTGGCGGTGTTTGTTCATGGATGGACTCCGTGTGGGCCCTGCTCGCACGCAGTTGTTCCGCGTGCAAGTCAGCACCCTGGAAGAGGCGATCCAGATCGCTCTTCAGGAGGAGTACAACTACATGCAGGTTCATATTCCCACCACGGCGTGGTATGGCCACGCCGACCCAAGCAGTAGCTTCGACAGGGGTGCTCCGAATGGTCCAGTACCAATGGACTTGAGCTTGGCCGAGCATAGCAATATTCGCTGCTATGGCTGCGGCAATCTGGGGCACATGCAACGTGCCTGTCCTGCAGGGCAAGGGAGGAAATACCCCTCCAAGCCCTTTGCTCGGAAGGGGCGCTGGCAGATGCCGCGAACTAGGGGCCAGGGGAACGCAGGACACCAGTAGGGGCGAGGCGCCCTACTGGGGAAGACCTAATTCTTCATGAGCGGTGTGCGGTTGGCGCGCACCATGAAGGCTTATCCCCTGAGAGGCTCTGTACTCTCGAACCGAAGAACGGCAGCGGTGGGCTGCTCGTAGTACACGCACGTGTACGGGGATACGATCATCCCTTCCGAGGTTTGATAGACTCTGGGGCGTCCAAGAATTTCGCACGCCGCCAGACAGTCGCTGGTAATAGCGACAGGTTTGCCGATGCTCTACGCGAAAGCAAAGGTAAAGGGCTGGTCTCCGTGCGACGGCCGATGGTACGTAGTGAAGGTCTGCATAGACCTTGCTGTCAAGTTCGAGGACTTTGACAGCACAGAGCAGTTCCTCGCTCTTCATATGGACAAGTACGACTTGATCCTGGGCATGCCGTGGCTCGAGAAGCACGAACCCTGGGATGACTGGTGCGGCAAGGCCATCGGGGCCAGCCGGTCCGCAGTTGTTGATAGAGCATTAATGAGTCATGCTCCCACCTCTGCCAGAAACAAGGGCACCTGGAAGGCACGCCGAGACTCGAATGCGTCTGAAGAGGTTATGGGGGCCACTAAGTATTCGGTGGGCTCCCTGAAGGTACCTCCCGACGTCGTACGTCGAGAGGCCATTAAGCATTCATTTCCTCGTTCACGAACTCACCACCTCCATCTGTGAAGACAGCGCGCACTTTTGATCCAGGGCATTGTCGCTCTGCCCCGACCACGTAGCGTCGCATCAATGGGTTGACTTCTTTGCTGTCCTTGCTTCGGATCGGCTATGCCGTAACGAAACGTGTGAATGTATCCATTATCACCAAAATTGCATTGAAGCGAGTACAGTTGTAGTTCGACGACGGAAAGAGCAGGTCCGCAAAGACGAGCTCATTCCGTTGGGTCACCCCGCGTTCAATGCGCTTCTGCGGAGTCATGGCGCGCTGCTTGCCCAACTGGCAGGCTTCGCACATCGCTAATTCTCTGCGTCGCAACATCATGCCGTCCACCAGACCACGATCTGCCATCACCTTGACGTGTTGGGGGCACAAGTGCCCAAGGCGCTCGTGCCAACAGTTCAGGTCCGCCACACCATCGCGAATGGCGTAGTTGATAATCGACCCTGGTTGAACTTGATCTTGGCTTGTTCCGTCTGGCAGGAAAGCGTTGTGCGCTGTGAAGAGCCACTGTCCGCACTCTTGTAAAGATGCCTTCAGTGCCGTAGCTCCGTTCTTTCTTACGGAGTAAATTGCTTTCTCGTCGTTGTAACCAATTTTGAAGACTTGCTTGCGAGCCATTGATGGAGAGAACAGGTTGGGTCGCCCCGGCGAATAGTACACACTCTCGAGACGCAATAAAACTTGCTCTCCATCCAATGTCAACAGCAGGCCCACGGAACCCACACCCACGGGTGAAGAGGTGCCATTGTATCCTTTGACAGTCTCTTTCTCTCGCTCCGCCGTCGACAACTGGCGGTAGTGAACGAAATAGTTCTTATCGCCGACTGCATGGCGGTTAGCACCACTATCATACACCCAAAGTTTAGATTGGTAACCGGATTGCTTCACGGAGACTCCGGTATTGTGATGTCCCTTTTTGGCATCTTTTTCAGCATTTCTCTCACCACAACCGTCCGCAGGCATGATATTGTTTGCGTAGGACTAGTTTGACTGCCCACCACCATCACTGCTGCTCCCGTTGGAGTCCTTGCTATTCGGGCAGTTCCGTCGTGCATGTCCAGACTGGTGACATCCGAAGCAGTTCCCGAATCTTCGGTCTTCTTCAAACTGCCGTTGTAGGTCCTCGCGCCTTCCGTTCCCGTTAGAACTCAGCCCGCTTCCACCATTTCCGCGTTGTTGCTTGCTATGGTTGAACTTTGTTGTGGCTGGCGGCAGTTTCCCGCCATTTCCACCATTATGCCCGCTCTTTTCAGAGCCTTCACCACCTCGATACGGCTTTTGCTGCCGCCGGAATTGCGAGTTCTTGTCGAGAATGATGATCATGGCCTTGGCCTCGTTGGGAGTGCTGAGTGTCTGAGCCCCTCCCAGCAGCATCAATGTCTGCAGTTGCTGGTAATAGTCAAACTGCGACATAGATCTGACCATCCGGTCGACCATCCAGACTTCACTGACATCAGCAGAGAGTGCAACTAGCTGCTCCCGAAGTGATAGCATATAGAGCAAGTGATTCTCCACATCTGCTCCTGGCCGGCACGAGGCAGCCTCCAGCTTTTGCCGTAGTGTCCGCTGGGTGTACAACAATGTTGTTGCGTTCTCGCGACCTTCGAAGAGTCTTGCCAGGTACTCCCACATCTCAGAGCCGTAGTCGAACTGCATCATTTGCCTCGCCAAGGTGCACGAAAGGGAGCTGGCGATTAGTTTTTCCAGCAGTCGGTCTTGCTGCATGAATTTCCGCGCGTCTTCACGGCTCACCATATCCCGTAGGACAATTCTCTGGTTGCAGATATCATCCAGTTGCCAGTCATCTTCCCGGCCTTCGTAACACGCCAAGTACCGCATCATGTGGCGCTGGTAGAGCGGCCAGTCCCGGCCGTTCCAGTTGGTGGGCCGGCAGTCCTTGTTCCACTCGACGTCCGGCTTCTTGATCACCTCTCCATCTCGCTTGAGTGTCTTGGGCTCATAACCCTATTACGTAAGCACTTGTCGCCGGCGCGACCTTGACCACCTCTTGTAGCTGGAGTCAAGTAGAGACGACCGCAGTTTCGATACGTCAATTCTCCTGCTTACGCCTCGCTCTGCCTACGGTCGTTCCTTCTCTTGCTACCTTGCAAGCGTGTTTGACACTGAGCCCAGTTGGGTCTTATTCTGCTACACATGCATTCAACTACATGGCTCCACAAGACACAACAGTCAGCCACCTTTGTGACCGTCGCACTTGCACCTCCTTTCCATCCGCCGTGTCCCGTGATGCCGTCCCAGGTTGCTATACAAGCTGCTGTGGTGTACAGCAACCTGACAATCAGCACCAACCAGCGACAGCAATCGCTCAACGCCCGAATAACTCATCCGATAGTATTGTTTGAATTCTCCTTCAAGCAGCAAACGATCTGCATCACTTCTCCATTGAATTCTCTCACGCACAACACGAACAACTCTTCCGCGCCGCTTCTGAATTTGGCGATGACCAGGATAACCGTAGGTAAAACAACAGTGCAGAACTCCGTGTCGTCAGTCAGCGGGAGCTGTGGAGCAACAGCGGGGGCAAACGAAAGCGGGCTAGACATTGCGTTGGAGCGAGATAGGAGGTGTCTGATGGAGTCGAGAGTGAAAGTATATATACATGTTGTGCTCAGGATCCACGAATTTCACTAGTTGAACGTGTCAGTGTTTTGATTGGTGTTTTATTGGATAAGCCTCATGCGACGAGTTGGACACATGCGGTCAGATCGCCCCATGAGTGTCTATTTTTGTACTCCGTCGCATGCGACGCAAAGTCCCGGTTGAGAATGAGCCTTAGTCAGACCCTGACTAATAGTGGTTTTCGATTTTTGTCGGAGAAAGTCCAATGATTGATTGGATCTTGTGACCACAATATTTACAGGTTTTCCCCCCCTAGTCCGGAATGGTGGGAAACCAATAAAGACTGCGAGCTTGCAAGTATCGCACAGGTCTCACATAGGTGCATATTGTACTGAGTTACTCAATTCTAGCAATTCATATATGCATGTCTGTTCCCGCAAGACGGCACTTTCCCGCAATTTCTCATTTAATTCAGTAAATTGTGTGGCGGGCAGCAAATCGCCATTGCACTCTGGAACAATATCTGAAAGGTAAATGGCTGGTCGAAATTTCGGATTAGGCGGGGACGTCTGTATATTTACTTAAGTAAGACCTTGATTAGCTTCGGCTAGGCGAGATTTGATCAAATCCGCTCCCTTGGTGTTCTTTTAGTCTCATCAGGAATTTTTTGTCGTGGGTGGTGTCAAACGATCGGTACACGGACTATACGATTCCACGAGATACTCTGTCTTAAATAAATTTAATTAGATTTGAGATTACAGGTGCATCGAGTTCCAAGAGTTTTTGAAACAGGTGGTCTACCAGGACCAAGTTTTGCAAAATATAAGAAAGTACGAGTTTTCAGGTTCGGCTCCCCTGTCTGGATATCGTGCCTCTCCCCCAACGCAAACGGTTGACCAGCTCTCCTCGCTCCCGCAGCACGTATTCATCACCATCCTGGAGTATGTTGTCTGCAGCTTCACGCAGGACTTGGGACCATATGGACGCAACCTGCTGCTCCAATCTCTGAAGAGCATGGCCCTGGTCTCCAAAGCCTCCAGCGAAGCGGTTAAGAGCATCGTCAAGCGATTCAATAGTGAAACGGAATACCTGCGACTGGAGGATACTGGACTGCTGGACGACGAGTCCATAGTCGAAATCATCACGGAAATCCAGAGCTAAGGAGCTCGTCTGAAGAACTTTCGACTTGGACAGGGGGATTTTGACAAAAGCGGTTTATCTTCGAATCCACGACCAGGGGAACTGAATGAGCGGACTATCGACTGGGACAGACTGTTTGGGTACATGCCAGGGCTCAAGAGGCTCGATTTGACGGAGATGCCACTGCTGAGCTGTCACTTGGCGCGGATCCTTCTCGCAGCGTCTAAACGCTGTCGTCAGCTGGGATTCCTTATTTAACCGCCCAAAAGTCACTTTCACGTCCAAGTTAAAGGTTCGGAGGTTGATACTATCCTGACGACGTTGGTTCATGCTCTAGAAATATGGTATGAGACTGGGAGCAATGGAGGGTTACGACAGCTCACCGTGCCAGCCAGAAGCGACGGCGCCACTTCCGCACAAGTACACAGTACATCCAAGGTGTGACCCAGTTCTGTCCAAACATCGAGTACCTGGACGGGTATAACAAGCGTCTTTACTTCGGCTCTCCATACTGTGGCGAGCGGTGGTTTATCACCTTGGCGACGTGGGAGGCTTTCAATGCCTCGTGCACTGCGTCGCGTGAGCTCAACTGGGTCGTTGTACCGTTCGCGGATCCGTATTTCCAAATATTTGGGGACCACGAGAAGCTGCAGCTGAGATCATTAACTCTGTCGTCAAACGCGACCTGGAACTACAAGTATTTTTGCGGTCTCTACCCCGGACAAGCAAACTTCCCGAGCCGGATTCCGTTGGAGATCGACAGGGCTTTGGTGTGCGAGCTACAAATGTCCATAACATGCTACGAGGATACCCTTCGTTGGCCAAGCTGACCATTGAGATCGACCACTTTCTCAAAAATGAGAGAGGGGGCCCATGCGTTGATACCAACGTCTATTGAGACAACTTCTGGGAAGCAGTAGGAACTCACTGTCAATTGCTGGGGGAAATTATGGTTTCAGACTGCTCGGGCCATATGAAGATGAAATCGAGCCCTTTGAGACGCTGACAGACCGCACATTTATGATTCTAACTCAGCTGAAGCGACTATCTCAGTGTCACCTGCTCGCTGCTCGGTTCACTGGCAAGGGTATCTTCGATTATCTACGCTCGGTATCGATGATAGATGTTTTGGTGGGGGAAGAGCGCCACCTTAGCATAAAGATCGGAGGACATCAGCGTAACAATGTCGCGAGCTTCTATAAAGTTTGTTGGCGATCGCAGCTTGCGCCACCTGTGATGGTGCAGTGGCGCCAGCAACGACTCAATCCGCGTGGCGACAGTAACAGCCTTACACCAGTCTCAAGACAGAAACCAACGTTCAGAGGTCTCAACCACCATGCATGTAGAGCTAGTCTCAGAAGTAGCTAGCCATACCTCTTTCATATCCATTATCAATTTCACTCAGTGCGAGGCACTACAACTGAACACGGTGCGAGGCACCACAACTGGAAGCAACGTTGTCCCCGACCAAGTGAGCTTCCATTGGAATTGGTGCGAGAGATACATGCGCGATGAATTACAGCCGCTACTGCAGTCCGTGGGACTGAAACATCCGTCTTTGGTAGTGGGAGTGGGCGTTATGGGGCGCGAAAATGATCGATTTGACCGCATTGGCTGGATCGTTCTGGATTGGCATTCCCAATACCATGTCCGGCCACTGTTCTACGACATGGCTGAGAACGATTAAAAGCTGCAACCTGCTCGTTTAGGTTGATCATTTTAATGAATACTGAATGCTTTGAAAAGATAGTACTCTTGATCCTTCTGGTATGCGCCTCCGTAGTTGCTGCGGCCGTACACCACAGCATGCTGCTGTTCTTGTCGCAACTATTCGTCGTTGTGAGACTTACTTCGAAGGGGTTACTCCAGGCAGCGTCCGAAACACGCTTATACCATAGTTCATGCACACAGGGATTCAGTAACTCAACTCGAAACAGTGTGCAATAATTAGAATGTAAAGTGTCTAGAACTTTGTGTGGTTTTCCCTTTTTGGCAAATTACCAGGTACCAACCATGACATCAATCATTATTACAAGATGTTGATGTTTCGTGAAGCTAAGTCAAGTAAATGCACAAGTTAAAACGACTGGATTTTGTCTATCAGAGAGATGCACCCTTCGCTAACACTGCAGATTAGCCTAATTTTGGTTTGGCGCCTTCAAAATTGTGACGGAGACGTGCAACTTGCAACTTGCAACTTGACGTGGTTCATCTTAGCCCAAGAAACCGCATTTGCAGTTTGAATTGGTCTATTGTGCTTCATCATGACAGCGACTTGGAGCCTGATCTGGGAAAAAGTAATGACACCTGCTGGCACAATTGGAAAATCAGTGTCTGTTACATTCTACGAGTAAGGTAGATCGTGATTAAAGTTTTTCATTTTCGTCGACACTATCGTATGGAAGTCCATGATAGGGGTGTGCGTATGAAGTATTTACCACTACAGACCACTACAAGTACTCACATTGACACGAATAACGCA
>JAGDFM010000801.1:0-11170 GCA_019155715.1 Phytophthora pseudosyringae
TGTATGCCAGCCTGTAGAAACCCTGCAAAATCTATGTCAGCGTCATATGTCGCCTATTGCCCTATAAAAAGGATGATCATATCTAAACAGTGTCATCTAGCTCTTTCTTAGAAGCCGAGCTACCGCCCAAAATGTAGGTGTCCCAAAGGTTTTGTCGCGGAGTGTAGGTGGCAACGATTGAAAATTTTACGAAGTGTTAGAACTCTACTCTAAAGAGAAAACGCGCCGGGTTGGAGGAGGACGAAGACTACCATGGTAATTTCGATACGGAAAAGTTCGAGCGCTGGTGCAACCAGTTGTGCGCTACGCTGAAATAAGATCATGGTAAATGTACGATCCACATGGACGGAGCGTCGTATCATAAGAACCAAACCAGCAAATGCCCAACGATAAAATGGACGCGGCCAAGGATGCGCACATGGCTCACGGGTAAAGGTAAGGGTCTGTTGATACTAGTTGCTACTGATACAATAATACTAACCATAATACTTTTTTCTGCAGGTGTCGCATTCAATGAGAACGACACAAAAGCCAAGCTCCGGGAGATGGCAATACCTCTCAAAGAGAAGCATGTGTACCAGGCCCAACTCACGGCAGCCTTACACGATCATTATATACTGTATACACCCAGAGTTGCAGACGATCGAATTGATCGGGGCCACCGTGAAAGGTAGAATCGCGCGACAGCCTAAAAAAAAACGGCAATGACGCTGTCGATAAGGTGCTGGAGGGGCAACAGGCGGTCACACGAAAAGAATTCATCGCGGTGTATCGCCATGCACAAATCTACGAGAACGGCTACGCAGAGCGTGCGCGAGAAGAAGCCGAACAGCAACTCATGGCAGCGGAAGACAAGAAGGAACATCCTCTCTAAATCTATACTACATCGACTCCTTTGCGCTTTGCGTTACAATGCCGTGACCGGAACAATCGTCGGATTGTTGTCCTTTCTCATGCAATACCGCATGTTTTGGCCTCTCAGCCAATCAAAAACGGACCCGTATCTCAACCAGTTTCCCGCAACTATTTTGGAGTTGAGATGTTTTTTCAGGCGCCCTTTTGAGCACAAACGGCTGTGAATTGGCCAAATCTGACCTCGTTTTCAAAATCTACGCACGAAATCACCCCTTATATCTAAGGGCCGGTCTTAGCCGAACAAAAGTAGCGGATTTTGCTCAAGTGGCCCAATCAAATAGCAAGAATGCAGATGCTGGCGGACGATAGCCGTGGCCACCAGATCCTTGTCCGCCGACGGAAATTAGGGGTGGTGGACGCGGACGGAAGGTGGACGGAAGGGAGACCTGCCCTTGGAGTATGACACCTACAACGGTAGAGGTGGACGATGATATAGTAGATGGCGGCTCGAAGAGCTTTGGTGAGGTCAATCCCCCAACTCCCCGGAAGTCCACACCACTCCACCAACTCCCGGGCAGCCCGCAGCACTTCCTCGACCCCCCCCCCCTACGCTCACGATGGTCTCTAGTAGCAACAACCTCCACCCGCACACGACTTTACCCCCCAAGGAGAAGCCTCACATATCGTTTCGTCGAATACAACCAAGCCGAAATCAATTGGAGACCTTCTCTTCAATGACGTGGTGGACCTTCAAGAGACGGAGGCTTGTTTGATGACCTTTGGTGCGAAGCAACTACGCACTGAGCGATACCTGCGTCAGCTCTGTGTTATCAAGAAAGGACCGGACTGTAACGACAACAAGCTGGGGTACATATCTCTACTCATGGCACAGAAGCCCGTGTTTGCTGAGATGCAACGATTTGGTGTCGAGACTGCCTAGCTAAGACACAACTTGCTGGAGTTGCCAAACGACGCAGCCGGTACTGCATGCTGCGGCTTTTGAGCATCATGTTCTCGGAGCAATTTGTCCCCCGCTGGTGTGAGCTAGACGCGAGGCCAACGCGGGCTGAACTCGACACTAACCAGACACAAGCCAACTCATCCATCTGGATGGATGTTCACACCGATTTCCTGAATCCTCGTGTAGAATATGTCAAGCTCGTCTAGGAGCTTAACGCCTTCAGCAAGTGTGATCCGAGTAACGTCGTGCCCCATGATGCAGCCAAGCTTCGAGAAATGTGGAAGGGCATCACACCAGATATAACACTGCTTTGGCCAACTCGCGAGTATCGGGTATGCATGACAACGATTTCTTCTCTTACTGCTCGCGCAAGATCGACGTCCTGTACATGCATGAGTGGATGAAGATAAAACCCGGGTTGGTCGAGGCTGTCGAGGGCAAGCTCCCCAAGCGAGCTCGCTTGGATATGTTCGGTGCGTGCGACTCTGACCAAGATGCTGACATTGACGGCTGCAGCCGATCTAAACGACAATGCAAAGGCAAAAGCCGAGGCTCTAAAAAGAGCGTTGAGACTGGCGATGTCCTTGCCTTTCTACAAGAAGATCGGGTTTCAACCGAGAAGCTGGAACTAGACTGCCGTCTGGCTCAGCTAGTAACCACTCTGAGCTCTTTGCTATCGCTCCGAGAGCGAATGCTGAGTGCACCTGCAGGCATCTACAGTGCTGACGATCTACAAGAGGTATCCGATGATATATCGCACGTCCGAGCGAAAAAGAAGCGTTACTGGGAAACTAAAAGGCATGCATATGCACAGTCATGATTCGAGTTTAGACTTCGCTCTAAACTTCTATTAGCTTCATACACGGTTGCGTTGTACATTGAACTGGGGTCTCATGGTCATCTCGCCACGAAGTGTTTTAACAATGAAGTCGCGCATAACACTCTGCCCTTCTACCACTTCAATATCGCTAGACATATAGCCCATCAGGTTGGCTACATCATTAACGTGAGATCCCAAGTTAGGTATCGGCTTGTGTCGTCGTGCACAGAGTAGTCGGCATCTTCTTTCATGCGCCGATTGATTACATAATTATGGAGCACTATGGCAGCATATATCGTCGTACATGCATTAGATAAGTTCATCTCAATTGATCGTCTGGATATCCTCCACTTAGTCGTCAACAAACCAAATGCCATTTCAAAACGAATACGAAGTTGGCTGGCGTGAACGTTGTAGGGGTCATAATATTCATCGATCACCTGGTTGCGCGAGAACGGGGTGAGCTGAGTACGCATTATCATCCGATGATGTATTGTTCCTTTCTGTCATTTTGCGCTCGATTTTAACCCTCTTCATCGGACTTTGTGCTCCAACGGGGGTGCTTTAATCTGACGTCGCTATCGTGATAAATCGTTTTAGGGTAGGCTAAGAATTGTGCAACTGGACAGGAGAGAAAGAGAACGCACCGCCGTTGGAATTCTCGAAGCTCTGCACCGACGAACACCGGCAGCCCGAGGTGTGGGGCCCCCTCTTCCCCCTCTGCACGTGCCATGCAGCTAATAAGGTAAGGCTTGAGGCTAAGCACGTGTATACTTGCTCATACGCTCTAACATTTCTCTTCGACGTGTTGGACGCTACAGAGTTCGAGGAGCTACAGTTGGTGCCGGCAACGTCCCACTCGGTCGGTTCCCTCAATGGCCGGGTCGTGGGCAACGAAGTGGTGGTGCGCATGTTTACGGTGACAAGCTAGAGCTGGTAGAGAAGGAAGGCGCGCAGACGATTACAAGTGCGTCGCTGAACGCCTCACAGAGGGCGGGGGCTACGGACAGGGTGTGTTGAGCCGCGAGCTGCCGAGCAACTGGAGCCACGATCAGGTGATGGCGCTCGCTGACAACCGCGAAGAGGTGGACGAGAGTCTGTCACTGCTGGGTCTGGTCCTGGTCTGCAACGAGCTGAAGGTTGACGCGGCCGACGCGATCGCGACACTCAATGGCGGCGACATCCGCACGGAGATGACCCGAACGACAACGCCATGTGCGGCTACTACATTACGCGCAGAGAGACATCTGGAAATCCCTGCTCTCACAACGGTACGTACGGTAACCTACTTCTTCTACGTGCGGTATGGGCCGCACCCTAACTATGCTTTGTATGTGGTGTATATAGTCTTCGAGGTTGGCTCTTCCGCTCGCATTTGGTGTTCGGAGCTAGCTACGTGGTAGAGGAAGGAAGTCATCTGAGGGTTTGAGGCTGATCTAATTGAAAACGAGTGTGCTTTTGTAGATTGTTTTGATGATAGCCATTTCAGTTTTCGTCGCCAACAGCGCAATGCAAGTACCCGTCCTACCGCTCCCCGATCAGCTCCAAGTACGGTTGACCGTCAAAAACGGAGACCCGCTAACAGCGTGCAGGGACAAGATAGCTCCTGTAGACTTCCTCTTTCAAGTTGCTACAGGATATGGTGGCTTGCGAGGAACCATCGAGGAGATGTTTGCCCGTCAACTGCCAAACGTGTGGCGCACCGAGTTCGAGCTCTATCTGAAGCCAAGCAACAATGCTCCACAGCGCGATTTCTCGGTCATTCACGAAGGGGAAAGCAACTTCAAAGTTTAGCTTGAGACAGTGTGGTATACAGCACGCCTGCGCAGGAACGGCCAAGCGGACTTCCGGCTGAAGGTGTTCGTGTATGTTCCTCGGCCGCAACGGCTACAACACTGCGACGTGCTACGGCAGCACGCATTGAAGACCAAGCACCTCGCATCGCAGAGTTTGTGCGTGAGCATGCAATTGTAGCTGGCCCAGCCACCCAACGCTACAGAGTGTCCGCCAGGCCAGACTGCCTGATGAAAATCCACATGTATAAGGAGCTCCAGGATATGATCAGCTCAACAGGGGCATTGCTCTTCTTTTTACCTCCATATTCACCAGACCGCAACCCAATTGAGGTGGCCTTTTCGCTGTTGAAGCGCTGGAATCAGCGCCACGGTGAAGCAGCTTTCCGTCAAGACCCTCTCGCTGTTCTCAAGATCGCCATGTATTGGTGCACGCGCAAGCAAGAGCTAGTTGGAGAAAATTTGTATCACCACTGTGGTTATGATGCAAACGAGCTATCAGTTACGATCTAAAATGAAGAGCACTTTTACCTGCGTTGTTTCGGTCGACATGTTACTGGTGATCCGTATTCTCCATGTCAACTTCTGGGTCTGGAATGGCGCTCGCGGATGGTGGTCTAAATGGTGGGCATAGCGAATATGATGGCAGACCTAGAGCCAGCCTCAAGTCCGCCACGTTCATCCTGAGAGGAATCGGCGTCCACTCAAAGAGCCAGGTTCGCCTGGTTTACACCCTCCTCCTCCGTGTGCATGGCATCGTCTTGCTGATCGATCCACTGAAGTTGCCGAAATGTCGTGTCGTCTGGAGTCTGAATTGGTCGCATTATCCATGACCACTATCGATCTTGGTAGTGGCCATGGATTAGAAAAAGCAATATCTTGGCATGGAAAGTGTCGTGAATACCTGTCGCGTGAACGTGTCCTCCACGTTTCCCCAAGCAAAAAACCCAGTCACATCAAGTGCAGCAAGCACTGATACGCGACTTCCGCGGCTGAAAGGGATAGTTACGTTGGCAGGAGTGTTGCGAGCAGACCACCCGTACTTGCGGAGCACAGACCTAAGTAGAAACACTCGTTAGCAATATAAAAATAAAATTCGAAGCGCATCTGGCACTTACCTCGCGTCCTTTGAAGTTTCATCGACAAACACTAACTGGTCAGTCCACTGTAGTAAGGCAGCAAGCGCTGGGCGTACTCTCGGCGCTCTCGCGGAAGGCTCTCGCTGGCTCGCTTCGTCAGCACCTTGCGCGTGAGCCGCAAATCAAATCGCAACGCGCGACAAATGGTCGAGTCCGAAAAGTTGTGCATGCCGGGAAACCTAGCTCGTAGTTCGAGCCGCAGCTCCTCGAAGTAAAAGCACGAGTAAACTTTAACATACTCCTTGACGAATGCACACACGTTCGTAGGCCATCTTGATGTCTTGTTCCCACGTAGCTGGTGGCTCGATACGTTCCCTGTTTTCCTAAAGAGTCGATACCAGCGTTCTAAGCTGCGAAAAGACATCCCTAAGACGATACTTACAGTGCTCATGTTCACGTTGTAAACGTAGACAAGGACAATAGCACGCCACCGAAGTTCGATAGAGAAAGTCATCTGGCGAGCAGCGCAGTCCTGTTGCACTGGTCCTCTCTTCGCGATTGCCCGAATGGCGTTCCAATGCGCGCCAAACGGACAAACGCGCTGGTGAAGTAGCTCCTGCAGCGGTACAAGAGTCCGTTTGAGCCAGTGAAAATAGAGTGTTTTGATTGGCTAAAATGTTGTGTCTCGTGCAGTAAAACGGAGGTGAACACCTAACCCTCTGCGGAGGCACTTCACAGAGTCAATTTCGCCAAAAGAGCAGTAAAGCACAATACATCCTTGTCTTAAACGAGGATAGTCGCCGAGCCACCCCAGTGTGCCGAAATGCACAAGCATCGTTACTACTCCCTGGATAACTGGCGTCAACAGCTATAAAGCGGCAATGCGCATCGCATACAGCTTGCACATTGATGCCTGGCCGAGCATAGTGACAACTGTAATATCTTCCTGTTCCTACATCTCCGGCGTCAGCAGAAGATGGATACTTTACGCAACCGATCCATCCATCGACACAGCCCACACATCCAGCCATCACCCCACCGGAACTGATAGCTTTAAGATCGTCCATCGCCACCTCTTTTTCACTGTCAGAATCTGGAAAACGGATCCGCAGTTCGTCAAAGGTAAGGATCGATTTGAGAGTGAGATCCACAACACGGTAGTAAGAGGGTCTGCTTATGCCCACAGTACGCCGAATATCAAGGTACGATCCACCAGCCAGATAACGAAGCGTTGTCATCAACATTATACACGGAGAAATCGGGTCCTCTCCGCTCGAGTTACTCGCTTGTTGCTGGTCTACTTCAAGGTGGGGCGATAACAGGCTCAAAAGATGCGCGAAACTTTGTGCAGACATACGAAGTGTTCTCTCGAACATGTTCTCCTCCAGAAGCATTTCAATTCCACGTCCGGGTCGATACGACGGCGAGAAAATCGCTTTCCTCGCGACCGTCGAAGTCCAGTCAACAGCAGTGCCACCGTTGCTCTAGCTCTTTTTCTATCACGAATGCTCCGCAGAATCGAAAGGACCTCTGCGCTTGCACTCATAGCTAGGGCGGATCACTTGGAGTGTTCTTGAAAGACACCAGAATGAATTGTGAGGTGTACAGTGAAACTCACAGCACAATTAGACGACTTTATTGGGCTATTCATAGATGTCAACCATCCTGTCCACCCGTTGATCCACCAAGTCGTCCACAATTGTTTTCATTTGTTCTTTGCCAAACCAGACATAAAAATTCCGTCCGCCACGAGGCCGTCCGCTTGTCCAGCCACGGCTAAGAACGGCCCTAACTGTCACTAGACAAATTATGAAAACACGGACGAAAGAGGCACCCAGCACCAGGCAATACATAATAGCACCGTGGTGAGAGCCGGGGTGTGCCACCAGCACATGGTCTCCACGCTCTCGCTATCCACGGTGGAGAGAGAGGGGCATTGTACCACACCAACTATACCTAGAAATGGCTGCCACGCCATTGCCACTTCATAACCAAACCTTCTCGCCTCCTGGCCCTCCGAGTCAAGGAGCCCCGCATAACGACGATGCCCGGCACAACGATGACGCCACCCACGAGAATGGCATCCCGCACAACGACGGCGCCGCCCACGAGGATGGCGTCGCGCACGAAGGAGGCGCTGCGCAGGAAGATGCAGTCGGCTTGACGGTGGCGCTGCGTACGAAGACGGCGCCTCTCCCGACGATGGCGCCCCTCCCGACGATGGCGGCCGGCTTGACGGTGGTGCTGCGCACGAAGTCGGAGCCTCTCCCAGCGATTGTGGTCGGATCGACGGTGGCGCTAGGCAGGAGGATGGTGGGATTCGCTTCGGTGTTGCAGCATCATACGTTTTCAGTATCTCCAACCGGAAGAAGCACAGCTTCCACAATGCGCATGCTGCATGATCGATACGGAGATGTGTCCAAGCACAGAAAACGGTAGGATCAATACGAGAACAGCTTTCAATAACGTATATTGATCTTGATACTAATTACTTTCGGTGCTCCTTGTCCAGGGCGTGCCTGTTGTGCATCGGTCTGCCCACGTCCTTGCTGGCGTCCTGGATCACGGTAGGCGAACCTCTCGCGCTTGCCTTTGTGGGTTCTTCCGTGCATGACCAACAACGAGTGAACACACGCTGCATGCTTTGCGTTGAACTAGCAAGGACAACGTCCAGTCTTCGCATCGACAGCCCAGCCTCCCAGTGGCATCCCCTTCCGCTCCATTCGACCCGAGTGGTAGCTCATTTGCGTCGTCACAGGAGCGCCTCGCGCGTCCGCTTGGTCTCGGGGTCGTATACACGAACGCATGCGGTTTGAAAGACTCGAACAACGTCATTTCTCAGCTGGAGGTCATTCAGCAAGAAGGCAATATTGGTGCGAGCTGGTACGTGCTCACAGATAGTGCCCTGGCGGCGCAACTCGTTCATCCGGCGCTTGAGTGACGTTGACGGCACCGTTTTGGTGGCAAACTCACGTCTGCTGATGGACTCGTGTTTACAGCAGGTGGATATTCGTACGAGGAGGATGCCCATCTTGAGACGTCGGTGGAGAGTGTGATCTCTTTTCAAGAGTCTGTTGAACTGCTCCACGGGGTTATTCGTTGTTGCGAGCCCCCGTGGGGTGCGAAAGCACTGCCACTGCTCGAACTTGCCGGTAAGCCATTGCTTCTTAAAATACGTGACAAAGGTCACAAGCTCCAATTTATTGCGCCAGCCGCTAACAATTTCCTCTTTCGTCTTCGTGTACTCAGCTTCATAGCGTGTGAAATGCATATCCTGCAAACCGCGCATCACATGATGCGCGAGCTCGCTCGGAAGGTGTCGCGTGCGCTCGTATACTTTCGCGACCACATGAAAGAAACACATGAGAATGGTGATTTGGTTGTCCCCACCAAAGACACGGTTAAGCGCGTTCCATTGCGCGCCCTCCGCGTCGCCCACGACGCACGCAATCAATGAGAGGTCGCTCGACAACCTGCTCGTATACGCGGCGTAGTGCCGCGAGCGCCTCTGTATAGTGATCTTCTTTACGCTGTGACGAAATAAATATTGCCGTGAGATGAAAGGAGCGATTGCTGTCCGAGATTCCGACCACAAACACCGGGTACCACGCCTGGGACAACTTGAACGTGGCATCCATGTGCATGACGAACGGCGGTGGGTCTCGCGCAGCGTTCCGTAACCGGTTCTTCGTAGTGATGCCCACCAGAAACGGATCCGCATCGGTACCGCGCCCGACCCAGGGCTTTTCGTCCGCAGTCAGACGCCAGGAAATGGTGAAAGGTGCGTCGTCCGATTCATGGTCCGAGAAACTGGCCTCCCAAATATCCGATTTAGCTTCATCAATGTAGTCGTTATTGCGAAGACGAGAGCGACTGAAGTAGCTTACGAAGCGCTGAACGACTTGGAGAGGCGGGAGGCTTCCTGGTCGAGCGCAAAGCGGCTCATCAAGCAGTTGCGAATACGAGAGGGTGTCAGACCTTGAGCAGCGGGGTCTGTGGCGAACGTCTTCATAGCGCCTGTCAGTTTGACTGGTTCAGCACCCCGGCGTGGAGTCAAATGCAACCCTAACTCAGCAAGGGTAATCACGTTGAGCTCTTGACATTCCAGTGTCTTGCACCGCCAGCCACACGACCCACCGGACGCTGATTCCTTGCAGACCTTGTCGCGACAGCGGCGCTCTCGCACACGCATCTTGTGGGGCATGGCAAGATTGCACACATTGCACGCTTGCAATTGACTTTTCGTTATTTTGGAGAATTTCATTGCCTCGACCAGCATGTCGGCGTCCACCGCAGGGTATGCGTGGGCCAGATATATCCAGGGTAGCTTGGGCATCGTTGTGGGCATGGTGGTGAAGGTGATAGAGCGGAGATCGGGCTGCAGAAGCGTACTCGAGCGTGTGCTAGGCAGTTCTCAAGTGACACGGGGAAGCAATAACACCTCACTTGGTGGAATACGATTGGCTGAAATGCAAATTTTGCTGCTGCTGATTGGTTAAGATTTATGGGGCTACGCAGTAGGCAACTGTGAGTGGTGGAGTAGTGATTGGCTGTGCTGCTTTCTCCACGCGAGTGGTGGTACAGTAATGAAGCGTGAAAGTACGCAATGGCTGGTGTTTTTGTGTAATGATGGATACGATTATGTAGTTGCTGGTGTTTTTGACACGTTGTCCTGTCACTATAGGTTTTTGGTCATTTAGACCTTGAAACAGATGGCTACATTTGGGTCCAATGACTTGTGTCGAGTACAATAGTTACTCGTTGGTATTTAATTAAAGCCAGCCGTTCTAGGATCAGTTTTAAGGAGTGGTGATTGTCTGTATTCGCTTATATTGTCAATTCTCTCCAAATTTGTAAAACCAGCGCGGTTCGGCTCCAGTCTCGAAATCGCGCAGTGAATCGCCCCCTGACGGTGATTGGTCAATATCCAAATAAATATGAATAGCTAATCCGACTCAGGTTGTCCTTGAAGTGACCATAGTGCGCGCTGAAAATGGAGGAAGCGCATATCAACACCCGTTCTACAAACGCATCTACGCGTATATCGAGCTCGGATACTCAAGGCGTTCCTCGCTCTTAGTAAGTCAGAATTGGCTGCAGCAATACAACGAGACCGTTGCTCGTACAGCATCCGTTGCTGTTGCAAGCAATTCCTGCAGCCTCACGCCCTGAGGGCGCGGCAGGAGTTGGCGTCCTTGGATCGACTGGTGATGCAGCTTACGTGGTTCGCTGTAGAGTAGCCGCAGTCGCTGGTGCAGTTACATGTGTGGGCCTTGGCGACACTGGAGTTGTTGTCGCACTAGACGTCGGACCCGCTGGCGATGCTGATCGCGTGGCCCGCGATTTCGGGCAATTACTCGCGATAGAGTCGTCCGTGCATCCGCGAGGGATTGATAGGTCGGTGGAGTGCTAGACGTCGGTGTACGACTGCGCAGCTAGTAGTAGCGGGGCCGCGCGTAATACGGCGCGGCATGCTGGTACTGAAAGGCATTAAAACCTCTAACACGCATGAATTTCATTCTTTACGATGGGTAGAGCGATTGGCCGATCGGTTTGGCAGGATCGATTCAACCAATCGCTCCCGGAAATTTTGAATCGAACGCACAATAATTGGCACAGGTCATCAAGCAACTCGGGGGGGGGGGGGAACAAACCGAAGGTA
>JAGDFM010000804.1:0-10364 GCA_019155715.1 Phytophthora pseudosyringae
CATGGACCCGTACGTGGTGACTGGCCGCATCATCAAGACGACGATCCTGAACGAGGCTTAAGTCTCGGGGGTTGTTGGAGCGGGCTGCTGCCGCGCGGGCTTGCCGCGGGCTTCTCTTTATTTGTAGTGGAGGAGCAGCTTGTGGTGCTTCCTATATATGCTTTCTAGGAGAAGAATATACAGAACTTCTTTTTGAGAGCTTCGAGGGTCGTTTTGGGAGAAGGAGGAATCGGGTGCATGTTGCGGTTGATGGTGCTTGTATCTGCACAAGGCTCTAGCAACGACGGTGAAGGTGTCGTTGCTGCTCGAGGTGGTAACTACGGCGACATCCTTGGCCATGGCCAATAGCTGCAGTCACACCTCGATGCAACAAGTTGAAGTAAGCAAAATGAACTTGCCCTGGTCGAAGGCAACCGTCCTAAAGTGAGTGGCATGCCGAACCTGGTCCGCCACGGACTAGCGGCAGTTTACAAGCACCGCGGACTCTGCGCTGCTGTTCTTGGCAGCAAGCAGCCTTGTTGCAACAGCGAGCAAGCATTCTTTGCGACAAGCGGTCATCCGCCTCCATCATATCGTCACACGCGCATACTTTCCTCCAGTCACTGGGTCCATTCCGCATCCGCCGCGCATTCACTCTCGAATCCGCCGCCCAAGAGACTCATACGATGGCGGATCTGCTGCCCGAGGACGCGCTCTCGAGCGTGGCCGACGCGTGGACCAGCGTGTCGGATGCCGTGCGCAGCGTGCCCATCGTGGGCGAGGCGCTGGCCGCGCTGCCCGAGCTGCCCTTCGGCGCGCCCACCAAGTTCCTGGCCGTGGCCGGCGCCGCCGCGCTGGGCTACTACGTGGACCAGAAGCTGCTGCTCTCGTCGGACCTGTACCACTCGGGCATGCAGGCCGTGGCGCTGCTGCAGGCCAAGCGCCACGCGCGCAACGACACGCTTATCCCGGACCTGTTCGAGCAGAGCGTGGCCAAGTGGCCGCACAAGCCCTGCATGCAGTTCGGCCAGCGCGCGCTGAGCTTCCAGCAGGTGGACGAGGCGGCCAACCGCGTGGCCCACTGGGGCCGGCAGCAGGGCCTGCAGGTGGGCCAGACGGTGGCCCTGCTTATGGAGAACCGGCCCGAGTTCGTGGTCGTGTGGCTCGGCCTGGCCAAGATCGGCGTGGTCACAGCCCTGCTCAACACGCACCTGCACGCCGACGGGCTCGTCCATTGCGCCACGATCGCAGACACCCAGTGGATGATCGTGGGCCAGGAACTGGCCGGAAAACTGAAGGAAGTGGACGAGAAGCTGGCGAACATTCGCTTCCACATTTACGGAGACGGTGGGGACAGTGCACGACCTGCTGCGTGGCCCGCTGCAATTAATTGGGCTAATGACAGGCTGTTGTGTGTGTGTTTGACAATGCAGGCGAGTTGACTGCGCAGGCTGCTGCTGCGTATCTGCCTCGAGCCTTCTCGCTGGACGTGGAGCTGAAGAAGATGAGGACGGAGCGACCACCAGAGTCCATCAGACGCAACGCGAACATCTCGACGTCGGATATGGCCTTGCTGATTTACACGAGCGGGACCACGGGTTTGCCCAAGGCTGCTAGGGTGAATCACTTCAGCATTATCCTACGATCACTGGTCTTCAAGTACTCCATGCACTTGTCCATGTATGACCGACTGTACTGCGCGCTGCCGCTGTACCACACGTCGGGAGGCAATTTGGCTGTGGGCATGATGATCTTTTCCGGTGCGACGCTGTGCATTTCGCGGCGGTTCTCCACGACCAAGTTTTGGGACGAAGTGCGGGCGTACGACTGCACGGTGATTCAGTACATCGGCGAGATGTGTCGGTACCTGGTCAATGCGCCTGCAAAGGCGAACGACAAGGAAAACCACGTGCGTGCAGCGTTCGGAAATGGACTGCGTCCGGATGTGTGGGCGCCGTTCCAAGAGCGCTTCGGCATCCCGTCTGTGTATGAATTTTATGGATCTACGGAGGGGCCCATGGGTATGCTAAACGCTTGCACGACCAAGGCAGACCAAGGACATCTCGGTCGACGTGGATTCATTAATAACGCGGTCACTGGTGTGGCGATCGTCAGGTATGATGTTGAAAAAGATGACTACATCTGGTCGAAAAGGGGATTCCTGCAACAATGCGCGCTTAACGAGTCAGGCGAGCTTATTGTAAAGGTGAACCGGAAGGACCCAGCGCGAGGATTCCAGGGATACTACAAGAACACAAAGGAGTCCAGCAAAAAGGTACTGGCCGATGTGTTCAAGAAGGGTGACATGTACTTCCGCACGGGTGACTTGTTCAAAGAAGACGAGAGACACTGCTGGCACTTCGTTGACCGTGTCGGTGATACGTTCCGGTGGAAGGGAGAGAATGTGGCCACTAATGAAGTCGCAGAGGCAGTTTCCAAGTTCCCCGGGCTCAGCGAGGTCTGCATATATGGTGTTGAGGTGCCGGGCAACGAGGGCCGCGCGTGCATGGCTGCGATGGTGTTCGATGACAAATCGTTCGACTTGAATGAGTTCGCGCAGTTTGTCAAGCAGCGGCTACCGTCTTTTGCCATGCCGTTATTCATCCGAAAATTGGAGACCATGTCTGTCACGGGCACTATGAAGCAGGAAAAGGCAAAGCTGCGCAAGGAGGGTATGGATCCGTCGAAAATTTCGGACCACCTTTGGGTCTTCAACCGAGCCAAGGGCATATATGATCCGCTTACAAGCGAGACCTACCACCAAGTGATCACGAATTCTCGTCTCTAGGATACATTGTTCTGGTTGAGCTGGCCGGTTGAGACTATTCTTTCAATGGCACTTTTGAAGGTGCCTCTCAATTCAGCAATTGCATGCGGTCGAACTAACTTTCTCAATAATTTGTTGTTGTTGCTTGCAAAGGCTCGAGTGAAGAGTTTTATTTTTTAAGTAAGAATCAGCTACAATTGGAAGCCCCCATCAAGCCCTGGTTGCAGGCTGATCAGTCGTCCCAGTCCTCGTGTACGAAGTTGGCATCAGCCGCGACGCCTCCACCCACTACAGCAGACTGCAAGACAATTCAACAAATCCACACCAAGTTAGAACCAAGCCATCTTGAAGTGGGTACCTTTGGACTCCGTACCGGATATGAAGCCTTGGCTGTCGGTGCTGGAGATGACGGTTCCTCTTCTTCCGCATCCCAGTCGTCATGAGCAAAGTTGTTATCGGCTGAGACACTCGACACCGGTGCTTTGCGATCATCGCGGACAGGAGAGTGCTTGGTCGGTGGTGGCGCTCTCTGCTCGTGCTCCTCCTCGTCCGAGTCGAAGTACTCGGAGTTTTTGCGCTTAGACGGCTGAGCAGCTACCACTCGCTCCGGGCTCACTTGCTCCAGTTCATCGCGATAAGTATCGTCATCGATCGGGCTGGTTGACGACGTAACAGGCTCGCGGGGGCTCTCCTCTGGATCCTCCTCCTTCTTCTCGTGGTGGTAATCATCGTCTTCCTCCTCGCTGTCGGAGATGACGTTCTTGTTTTGGGCCGTATCTGCTTCGAACGAAGACCCAGACTTGATTTGAGCTACGAGCAAGCTGCGAGAACTGCTGGTGGTCGAGGGGCGGGGACTATCGCGGCCATCTTCACTACTATCGTCGTCATTGTCGTCGTGTACGCTGGGACGACGGGCAGACCCTGACTGTCTGTCGCTGATACTTTCCTCCTCTCGCTCGTGGCTGGACGATGGCGGTGAGTCTGCACGCCTCGACTCGCGCTGCTGTGGTGAAGGAAAGCGGGGCTTTCGAGTCTCACGATCATCGTAGTCGTCCCTAGGACTGCGTCCTCGGCTTCGGTTCCGACTTTCGCGATCACGGTCATGACGTCGGTTGCCGTTGTCGACGTCTTCATGGTCGCTATCATCTCGTGGGTTTGATCGCGCCGAACGACTTCGTCGCTCTCTGTCTTCGTCTGCAGCAGGGCGACGCTCACGAACGCGCTCTCGCTCACGATCACCATCGCGCTCGTGCTCGCGCTCCCGCTCCCTCTCACGGCCAGATCGGCGTTTACTTTGTGCCCGGTCTTCCTCTTCCTTATCCACCTGCTTCGTGTCGCGTTGAGCGCGCGAGGTCCGTTCGCGTCTCGATTCTGGTGCTGGTGTAGTATTCACGACGGCAGTTGCAGTCTTCGGTGGGGGATTGCACAGCTTGTATAGACTATCGGACCACATGCGGTGTTCAACTGCAGTCTCACCTTTCAATCGCAGAGTCCGCGATGGGGATACGATCTCGATCATTTCCTGAGAGAAGGGAACAAGTGGGGTCAGCAAGAGGTTCGTGCTGTCCAAGTGAGCGAAGACCAGCACTGGCTTACCCGGCGGCAGTAGATGCCACTAACGTCTTCGACGTAAAGCCAGCCACGGGGATCCTTTGCTGTCCTGGATTTTGGAAATACAATGTGAGAAGGTTGGTTCCAAGTAGGTGGTGAACTGGAACGGATTGAAGGACGCACTTGCTGGTCGAGTAGGAGATGACGAGTTTCTTCTCGGAGCCTGGTCCAGGAACGAACCCCACCTTGAACCATCTCCGATTCATGTTCTTGCCGAAGAAGCTTGGGTTGCTATTGATCTTGATCATCCAGCCTTCCAGCATGGAGATGTCCACGCCGTTCACCAGCATGATGAACGCCCCTTTCGAGCTTCTCTCCGAACAAGTCGAGCCTTGGAACGAAGGATGCAAAGTGGTAACGAACCATGGGGTCAGCTAAAAACACCACGTGAAACCCCTCGAGTTCATGGAAACCCACTGCAGTACTCCTTCCGCTACCATGGATCGCCCAAACAGATATAATTACAGATATTATTTGGTGGACGCGCCTTATCATTTATCGTCTTGTGCAGAATACTACAGTGAACTCGACACAAAGTGAACAGTACAACTTGATCAAGGACATGTCACCTGCTATGTTAACAAAACCATTCATCCCGCATGAAATGTATACGCCGCTTCAGTCAATCTGTCGTTGAGCCACAAGAACAACAGCGTACGGGTTTCAGCTCGACTGCGTGCACTCTGGCCGTCACATCTTTGGGCCCGCACAATTTTGGGGTCAGGTTGATCGCCTACTTGCAGGCCCACACCGCCAGCTCTCGACAATGATCCTACAAGGTCTTCAATGTAAGTATGATAGCTGTGGGCTGGACAAAGCGGTCAACACTTCTCTTGGACCTCCACAGTATCGTATCTCGATCAGAGTTACAAATGTACCCGCTTTCTTGAACAGAAACCGCCTCAGAAGTTGCCCCCCCCCCTCAAGAGTTCCGATGCTGTAAAACTGAGATTGAACGTGGTAATGAAGTAGCAACGCGTCATCTACTTTATCAACATTACCACTAATCGTCATGGTTGATGGTCTGTAGCTTCGTAAATGGTAGTAGTAATAGTTCAGCACCTTACGCAGTCCGTTTTTTTCTTAGCTTTATTCTATAAGGAGAATAGGTTTTTTTTCTTAGCTTTATTCTATAAGGAGAATAGGTTTAAGTGTTTCTAATGCGCTGATAGGGGTTTCTTAGACGCGACATCTCGACCAGCTGAGAGCTTCAGGAGCAGTTTCAAAACCTCTCGATAGAGAGGAAACAAAATTGAGTTGATCCTGAAGGATAAACTACTAAGTAAATAAATAAGGTTTGAACTAACGATGTGTACGAGAAATGGTGAGGTGTGTCGACAATCGAAATCAAAGGGTCGGTGTTGGGGTCATCCAACAAATAAATTTCCCGAAGCAGTATCGGATGTTGCTGAAGCAGAGGAAATGATGAACATTGTTTTCAAGGCTCGACTCCATCATGATGTCGCGTGTCCATGTGGTAAGACTATGAAGCGTTGGAATTACGCGCATCACTGTACGTATCCAAAGCATAAAGCTTGGGTGATGTCCATGCCAGAATCAAAGAATGGGCATTTATGGACAACAAGACAACTCGATGAAAGTGATAATATTAGAGCGAATGTCGATCGAACTAATGGATTTGTTTCAAAACAATAAGCCGTTATTTTTTTTTTATAACCAATCGAGTTAACAAAAAAGAATATCACGAGATTAATTCAGAAGTTCATCTACATCAGCCTTAAGCTTAGGCATCTTAGTCTTAATGAACTCGTTCTTCTGCAACCATCCGCGATAATCAGGGTCAATAGTTTGGATCTGTTTAATCGTCTTATTGCGATACTTTCCAAAGGACATGATGTATGATCCATCGTCATTACTGAACTTTTGAGTTAGGAACTTGCCAATATAACTGTTGTCTTCAATGAGACTCTTTTGATTCGATAACCAGCGACAGTGCCCAAAGTCAGAGTCATATACCTCCTCAATAGTCTTGCCTTTACGCTTGCCAAACGTTAATGTAGTCATGTTGTTCGATCTATCTATATACACAGCCAGATAATTATTTTGAAATTAAATTAATTAGGATTATGGTATTTGAATTGAACGGCGAGGAAGCGACCGATCTCTGAGTCCGCTACGAACATCCCCTGCTCATACAACCAGCGACAGTAGCCGCAATCGACCTTATAGATGCTATAAATGCTCTCGCCATAGTGTTCCCGAACTGAATGGTAGAAGCCATGGTATCTATATAGGTAGCACGATAATTCAATAAAATTTAGAATAAATTCAAATTATACCTCTTAAGCTGTAGTATAATCTAGAACCTCTCCGGTTAGTCTATCGTAGCTTAGTTCCTGCTCGCTAATGACAAGTACGATCAGATTGACGCCCTGGCAACCAGCGTTAACTCCCTCAATCTGGATCGACTGAGGCACATCACGCTCGGTCAGGCGACTCACGTCAGCAACGAGAACACGGTTGGTTAACGATCACGTCTGGTAATCAAGGAGGCCATTCACAAGCTCGGGAGTCAAATCGCCGTTGATAGCCGAAATTTTCGAAATCTCATTCGTGAAGTGGTGGAAATCGTAGTCATGGCTGATGTCAAACACCTGCTGCGAACCGATACGTACGTTGAAGTTGGGAATCGACGAACCAGGCTGAACCGTCCAGGGAGCCGAATCAAGCGGACTCTGGTACTCCTGCACTGCTGCCGTTGCAAAACTGCCAGTTTGTTTCGCAAACGGGAGAACCACAATATACTTAGCGTTCTTGACAGAAGCTGATAGCTGAAGGTCAAATGAAGAGTTGAACTGGCTCGACTGCTTACAAATACCAGCGCGCTGATCGAATCGCTGCGCATACACGTCATTGTAGCGAACTTTCTTGACAGGCTTGGAGATGATGGCTTGCGGGTTCTCAAGATGGACGAACGGTACATACAGACGAGAGGTCGTGAATGGTATGTAGGTTCCATCGAGCGTAGGTTCGAGCGAATTCACCACAGCGCCCCACGCGATACTGAAACCAGCAGAAGCAGCAAGAACGCCAGCCATAGGGTTCCCGGTGCTAGAGGCCGATACCATGACCGGACAGGTGTTTCCACTCGATAGAGTATTAGAGGTTAGAGACATGCCCTTGCCAGCATCCACGGCAACAACATATGATCCCTGGTTCACACGGAAGCGAAGACGAATCTGGGGGTTGGCTGGGAGATCCAGCTCCCGGAAGATAGGACGCAAATCAGTCAATTTGATCTTCAACATGTAGCTCCACGTGCCCATGATTGCGTTAGCAGTAGCCGCTCCGGAAACAAATGCGCCGCGTGCAGTTTGATTAATAGAGGCAGCGGATCCGCCGAGCGATGGCCACGATGTAGAGAAGTCAGACCCAGCATTGGGAGGTTTTTTTTTCGACAACAAACGCCGAACGTATCCATCATTTGGGACGCTGGCACCAGCCGAGGGGCCGGTAGTAGCAAGCGAAGATGAGAACGCGGTTGTGTTAGTATATCCATCGCCAGTTGTCGAGCTTGTAGCAGAGCTGTACAAGGCTGACTGAGCAGCATCGGGGTAGAGGAAGGATTCAGCTCAGTGCTTCTCAACGTATTGAGGACTGTAGCCGATCTGAGCGCGAATGTTGTTCCAGAACATCTTGTAGTCCGCCATTGAAACGATCGTTTTCCCGTTCAGCTCCAGCGACATGCTGTCGATGACATTCAAGTTGCCGCACTTGAGCGTAGAGCAGAAGCGATTAGCCGGTAGGGTCTGGGCGGTAGCACCATTCCTCATCGAGACCTTGTACGGGAGCATGAGATACGCATCGCGGAGGCAAGCAAACCCTTCCGATCCGTTGAGCTGAGACGTAGCATCGATAGTAATAACACCGTTCTGGTACGATCCCTGGTTGAGGTCTATTACGAATGGCACTCGCTTGCCGGAGGATACCTTGATCTCCGGGTCGCTCTGGATCGAACTCTGATACAAGTATTGGTCAGATAATTGCGTTTCGGACATGACTCAATCTATATAGATGCTAATATACTTTCGAGGAAATTATTAATAATGACAAGCTTGATCAAGGGCATAACCAGTGACCATGATCTTATCGAGCTTGCAGATCGACTAGGTGTGCATTTGGATAATATTTTCGAATCGAATGAAATAACGGAGCCGATTCCTAAGAAAGACAGCTATTTGATACTATTGAGACCGCCCAATCGTGATGTGGGTCATTGGACCTGTGTGTACAACGGTGAATATTTTGACTCGATGGGGGAAGGCCCGTTGACTAAATATGGTATCGACACATACAATACCAAACAATATCAAGGCACTTACGACGATTATTGCGGGCCTTTCTGTCTCTTATGGCTCTACTCGAAGCAGTTCAAAAAGCCGCAAGTATTCAAAATATAAATGATCTCAACCTCACAATAATTTAAAATCAGTTTTCTCTTATCGCATCCATATAGATTCAATCATGACTTTCAAAGAATTATCAGTTTCTGCATCCATCCCCGAGTCTAAGCTCAAGAGAGCATTCAAGACCGGTACTCTATCGCTGACTAAAGATGAGTTAAGCGGTTCTGGTGCTACTCTCCATCTTCACCCGGAGTCATATGCTAAAGCTATCCGAGCTCGGAAAACGGGTAAAGGAACGCGTTTGGCTATCACGAAGCAGGAGATTGGCTATCCGTTCAAGCACATGCAAGGCGGTGGTATGCACGGAGGTTAGATTTGGGGCAAGATCTGGGGAGGCATCAAATCCGCATTCAAATTCGTGAAGAACTCCGGAATACTGTCTACCGTAGCCGATGCTGCTGTACCAGCACTCGCTACTGCTCTAGGAGCTCCACAGGGGGCGATTCCTGCTCGTGCTGCCCTAAAATCGATGACGGGTATTGGCCTATACGATGACGAGACGGAGGCGGAAGGCTATCCATGGCTGATGTCAAGAAGGGTGCTAAACGCGCTCTAGCCTACACGAAACGAAAGGGCATTCTTCGGATGCCGTAGACGCAGGAGAATCGTACCTACTAAGCAAGGCAACGAAGCCGGAGCATGGAGATCTAATCAAATCCATTCTAGGTGAAGTCCGACGCAGATATGGCGTTGGGGTCGGCGTAGTTCCATCGCAGAAGTCGAAAAAACCCGCCAAATTCGCTAGGGGGTCGCAGGCTGCAAAGGATCACATGGCTAAGCTGCGTGCTATGAGAAGCAAGGGTAAGGCTGGTGGTAGTTTTAGATTGTAAGCTATAAGACTCAACAAGAGTTCTTATTTTTTTGGACGCAGCAGCAGCATGATCGAGACCAATGTATCGCGAAACTTGACCTTCTGATCGTTTTGCTTGTAGATGTTTATAGTAATCGTCGATCTAGAGCCATTATGGCAATTCATCCAGGCATACTGAGATGGCTTGTACGATATGAGTTGACCAATCCCAGCGTCTCCGCGATCGAAAGCACTGAGTATGTCTCCGGAAACAATATAATCGTTCTTGATCAAATTGCACCGAACGATATATGAAGAGGTCGGATGTATTTGCGGTATGCCATTCGAAAGCTGAGCACTTGCCACCGTGGCAGGCGCTGCCGGGTAGGTACCTACGGAAAGACCCACGACTAAACCAAACGATGCATTATCGATGATCAAACGCGGTACTCTCGTGGTTGTAGGCAAACCATTACCCTCACTGGAATACAGTCCAGTAGCAGGTCTGGTCCACGTACCGCCTGTAGATGGCACAGTTGTTGGCATCGGAGAGAAATCGAATTGCGCGGCGTTGTGAGCGCCAATGATGCTTTGATCTTCACAGTCGATAAGCGTATTCTTGAAAATAGGTGTCATCTCGCTGAAATATTCCTTAAGGTGCTTAGGAGTACGAATATCACACTCGAGGAAGCCGAAGACCTTGTCAGCCTTGATATCATCGATGATACCATCATAAGCATCGACGGTGGTCAATCGCCCGCATGGCATATCGTTTCCAAGAGCCCACAGG
>JAGDFM010000805.1:0-11084 GCA_019155715.1 Phytophthora pseudosyringae
TGCGTCGGAGCTCGCGCAGGTTGATGGTGGCGATGTCCACGTCGTCGATGAGCACGCGGCCGCTGTCGAAGTCGCAGATGCGGAAGAGCGCGACCATGAGCGAGGATTTGCCGGCGCCGGTGCGTCCACAGATGCCGACCTTCTCTCCGGCAGCAACGTCCATGTCGACTCCCTTGAGGACGAGCGGGAGCTCCGGTCGGTATCGCAGACAGAGTTGGTCGAATCGGATCGTGCCGCGTGAAGGCCACGATTGAGGCGTTGAGTGCACGACCTGCTTGTCCTCACCGAGTAGCTCAGCGATGGTTTTACCCGTGTCAACCTCGCTCTCGATCTGCCGGAAGAACAGCAGGCGCTCCACGCTCGTCATTGCATTATCGGTGCGGTCCACCGAGCGCATGACCCACTGGACCATCGAAGTCAGCATGAGTGAATACGTGAGCGAGAGCCCAGACGCCAATGAGCCTACAGATCCGACCGTGGCAACGAGGTAGATCGAGACAATAAATATGATGGCAACCGAGAGGAAGTCCAGGCGCGTGGCGAGCCATCGACTCGCAGCCCAGTACGTCAGGTACAAGTTCGCGTTGATGTCCACCACTCGCCGGTTTTGCTTGGTGAAAGTGTCTTCCATGCGAAAGGCGCGAATCGTATCGAGACCGGATAGCGTTTCACCGAAGAGATTGTACACGGGCGTTCGGGTAATACCCTCGAGCCGCTTGATCTCACGCGAGGACTTCTTGAAGTACTGCCCGATGTAGAGGAAAAGGAGGAAGATCGGGATATACGCCACGCCAATCCAGTAGGAGGCAAACGACGAGACAATAAGAGCTCCGAAAGCCAATGACGCGTTCTGAAGGAGCAACTGATACTCTTGAGGGAGGATCGAGTCCATTTGGTCCAAGTCGCTCGAGAAGCGGTTCAAGATTTGGCCCATGGGCGTCACGTCGAAGAATCGTGTCACCGGAGCCCTCAAAATCCGTCGAAAGAGCTCGTCGTGCATGTTTTGCGACGAGCGAACACACGACTCGATGATCATCAGCGCGCGGCCAAATGATAGCACTGCGCACAGCACAAGGAACCCGAGATACCACATGCCGAACGTTGTGTTTGAGTATGTTGAGTCCACACCACGGCGCGGCATATTACGAGCCCAGTGGCCAGGCCACCAATCCACCACCGTTCGTGCAGCTTGACCAGCGCAATAAGCTGCACCAATCACGAAGACGACGACCAGGCCATTAAAACCAGTTTCGTCGAAGTAGGTCTTGTACACGCGTCCGCCAACCTTGCCTTTCACTCGATCTTCCGCTCTAAGTAGCCGGCCCACGCTCGCGTCTTGCTTCACGTCGGTGTCAAGTGTTACTTCTGCTTTCGTGATGCTGTTTTCGCGAGCTGCTGTGTGCGTGTCATCAGTAGTTGGATCTAGCAGCAGGGCCTCAATGTCACCCCCGGCAGGCGAAACAGGTGCTGCGATAGCCTCAGCATCAGAACCCTCCTTTTTGTCATCTTCAAAGGTGGTAGAGTACGCTGCCAAATGCGGGGACTGAGCTAGTACGTCGTGGTAAGAGCCTTGAGAGGCAATCACGCCGTCGTGCATCATCACAACCTGGTCCGCTCGTGACAACAAGTCATAGTGGCTGTTGACCACCAGCAGCCGCGTCTGCCCGGCAGCCAGACCAACAATGCACTTGTCGAAAATGGCGTGTGCTACGTGCGGATCCACAGCACTCAGCGGGTCGTCCAGAATCAATATGTCTGTCCCAGTCCGGTACATTGCACGAGCAATAGCCACTCGAGCCTTCTGACCGCCACTCAAGTTGATGCCACGCTCACCGATCTCCGTCGAGTCTCCGTTGGGTAGCGCTTTCAAATCCATCGCCAGTTGAGATGCATCGAGCACATGGGTGTACCGTTCAGTGTCGTAGTCTTGCTCAAAGAGAATGTTGTCACGGAGCGTTGCGTTGCGAATCCAAGTGTCCTGGCTGACGTAGGCTACACGGCCACCGATCTCAAGCACACCGGATGTGCGCGGCATACCTCCGAGGATGGCGTTGACGAGGCTCGATTTACCCGAACCGACCTTGCCGACAATCATCACGAGAGAACCCCGTCCGATTTCTAGGTTCACACCCTGAAGCTGGAAGCCTTGCTTGTCGTTGCTCTTCGATTGATAGGATTCCAGTTTTACAGTCTCCTCATTATCCGCCTTGGGGCTGTTTGCGCTGGTTAAAACGGCCTTTTCAAGATTTCCATCGCTAATCTCTTCATTTGCTGGCGTCACAACGACAACATCGCCTCCTGTCAGGGTTGCAGGCCATTCAAAGGCTCCGTCTCGGATAGAAATGCGACCCCGACCGATTGCTGCGCCTTCGACCTCGCCATGAGCTGCGAGGAGAGGGGCTTCGTTGGACGAACTTGACTCTTCCGTTTCGCTCGAAGTCGACAACAGCGCTGGCATCGTAGACACTTCGTTGCTGGAGAGGAATGCGTCAATGCGAGCGTAAGCGATCTTGGCTTTGGACAACCCGCCGATCGCCAGCGGCAATTGATTGAGCGCGGCGCGACTAATGTTGACCATCGCAACTAGCGTGAAGGCCTCCACGACGGTGATCGTGTGCCGAATCAGCACGTACACACCCAGCGTTGCGCCTGAAAGGAATGTCGGCGTGATAAACAGCATGACCGTGTTGATCACCTGGTACGAGTGGAACTGCCGCAGTAGGCCCACCTCTCTCACTCGAAGTTTCTCCACACGCTGAGCCAGAGACTCCTCCCACGCGTAGAACTTCATCACACGGATGCCCTGTAGCGTCTCCGATGTGACCTTCACGCGTTCATCGATGACCCGCAGCAGCCTCTTCTGCAGTTCCGCGATGCGGTCGCCTTGGTGCACGGAGACGGCCATGACGGCGGCCAGCACGATCGCACCGGCAAGCGCCGCGTACACGTCGAAGAGGAAGCCGATCAACACGCAAGACACCACGAAAGCCAGTGGTCCCATAACGAGCCACGGCCCTTGCACCATCGCCGTGAACACGCGCTCCGTATCGACGCTCATGAGCGTCAAGATCTCTCCGGTCGTGTACTCCTGTCGGGCCGCGCTCGAGAGCTTCAGCGCCTTCTCGTACACGAGCGACATCGTCAACGAGCGCATGTTCGTCCCAATGCGCGACGCCACGAAGAAGAGGTAGTTGAGCGCGCACACGGCCACCAGCGAGCTGGCGGTCATCGCGGCCACGAGCCAGTATCCGCTCTCGATGCCGAACACGTTCTGCTCGCCGTTCAAAAACTCCAGCAGCGCCTTGGTCACGTACGTCTGCAGTCCTAAGGCCAGCACGTACACGACGCAGCCCATGAGCACGACCGTGATCTGCGTCTGGAACGTCTTCACGTACGCCACGAACACGGGCGAGAGCCCGAGAGCGTGTCGCCGACGCGGTTCGTACCGGCGTCGGAACCGTTGCTCGAGTGCCGCGCAGGCGTCCGAGGGACAAACCGGCCACAGGTCGTCGATCTCCAGAACTCGGCGAGAGCCCAGCGAAATCAGCGGCTGCATCCATTGCGCCAATGCGATCGATGGCAGCGACGCCGTGGCCAGCGGGTTCGGCACTTGGCTGAACGGGGCCCGTGATGCGGCGGAGTCGGCCACATAGTGAGCGTCGTCGGTGGCCATGGCAATAATTCCACAAACGCCGCCACTTGGCAAGTGAATGACCTCCCGGCCACGCACTTGTGCATTGCGCAAATCGCAAATCGCAAAGTGAGCGGATAATATCCGGAACATGAGGGGCGGATAATTTAGATATTATCCGGCACCTCATAGTAAAAGACGTAGCCACTTTATTCGGAAGCACCACTGGTGGCGAGCTGCTGCTTCTCCGATCTACGCTCCCCTGCAGCGCGCTCTCCAGGTGCGTGTCGAGCCGGCCACCCGGCGCATCCTCTTCCTCGCCGTCTCCTCTTGTGTATTGCACCCCTGGCCGTACCCCAACGCCCGCCTCTTCCGCTTTAAAAACCCTTCTGACGCGTTGCTATCTTGTTTTTTTGGTCAGCTCCCAGCATGGCGGACGTGGCCGAGTTCGAGCGCGCCGTGCTCATCGCCTTCCAGTACGCGGGCGCCAGCGCTACCGACCAGCAGGCGCAGACGCTCAAGCTTCAGGCCGAGAGCTTCTGCGCCGCCGTCAAGGGCCAGGCGGACGGTTGGCGGGCCGAGCTGCAGCTCTTCGAGCACTCGGGCCACGAGCAGGTCAAGTTCTACGCGCTCCAGGCGCTGCAGGAGGTGCTGGCCAATGGCGTGGCGGACGATGTGGCCGTGGCCATCCGCGTGGAGCTGCTGGCCTGGCTGCAGAGCCACGTGGCCTACGTGGAGAGCAAGGCGCCCTACCTCAAGACCAAGCTGGCCGTCGTCATCACCCTGCTCATCAAGAGAGACTACCCGGACCGCTGGCCGGCGGCCTTTACGGAGCTGCTGGCGCTGCTGCCGCAGGGCGCGTCCATTGTGGAGATGTACTTCCGCATTTTGCTGGCCATCAACGAGGAGATCGTGGAGTTCGACGCGCAGAGGACCCAGCAGGAGGCCGCGCACAACATGAGGATCAAGGATGCCATGCGCGAGGGGTCGTGCATGCGTGAGAGCTTCGACGCCATCGCGCGTGTTCTGGTGAATGCAGACTCGAGCGACGTCATGCGGCAGTTGAGTGCCAGTGCGCTCGAGACGCTCAAGAGATACATCAGCTGGGTGGACATCGGCCTCGTGGTGAACGATACGCTCTGGCCGTTGCTGGTGAAGCTGCTGCGTGAGAGCGAGACGTCCCGCTGCCAGGCAGCCAACTGTGTGTTCGAGGTCATTGACAAGGGCATGACGCCAGAGAAGAAGCTGGCCATGCTGCAGCAACTGCAGATTCTTGAGACGCTGGCGGCCCTGCCGATTCGGGAGGACGACGAGTTTGCCGAGGAAATTGGAGAGGTGGTCAACGCGGTCGGTTTGGAGCTTGTGACGTGCATGGACGCCTTCCGCCACACCAACCGGGCGGACCTGCTTCAGGGCAGCGGCACCATGCTATGCCAACTGATGCCGCTTGTGTGGGAACTCTTTGCGCACGAGTCAAAGGACGTGTCCGAAGAAGTTTTCGAGATTGTCAATGCAGTGGGTGGCGCCTTGCTTCGTACGGAGACACAGGGGGCTGGCAAGCCTCAGAGCGAGGCGGAGGTGTTCCGACCGTCCGAGTACATTCCACAGATTCTACATGGGATTTATCGACAGACCCGGTTCCCGGAAGACTCGGACTCGGATGCTGCAGAGTTCGAAGAGTATCGACGCAGTCTCTACACTATATTCCTCAACATTGTGCGCCAGCGTCCGCACGACACGCTTGCTTTTCTCACGAACCTGGCTCAAAGTCTGCCGGGACAATTCGCTGAGATCGACCCGCGCGACCTGGAGAGTTTCCTGTCGCTCGTGTACCGATTTAAGGAAGGCCTTGCGGCCCTGAAGGCCCTGGCTGTTCCATTTAACGAGCCCGCGAGCCCGCTTTCTCGCATGGCCGTCCAGATTCACAGTAGCATGCTTTCCGCGTCCAGCAGCGCAGCTCCGTTGCACCCGTCCGTGCTGCTTACGTATTATGACTTTGCTGTACGCTACAGCAAGGTATTGCAGAACGAATCGGCGTTGATTCCGGCGGTACTCGAGATGATGTTTGGCCCCCGCGGACTTGCTCATCCAGCTGGCCATGTGCGCTCTCGTGTGTGCTACCTGTGTCTGCGTCTTGTGAAGGTGATCGGCGCCTCGGCCAACCCGCACGCCTCTAGTATTCTGACGGCTTTGCAGCCGCGCCTCGCGATTGCCAACGAGCGCGAAGAGTTCGCTAGCCAGCACAATCCGACCTACCTGGCGTACGACGATCAGCTGTACCTGTTTGAGCTTGCTGGTCAGATTATCGCTTCGCTCGTACTCCCCGCAGAGGAGACAGGCATGAACGCCAAACAGCTCCGATACCGCTACACGGTTGCCGTGTTGGACCCACTTCTGCAGGGATTGAATACGACACTAAGTGAACTGGCAAAGGGTGCGCTGACTGACGAAGAGTACGTTTCGGAGCACTGCGCTTCCCATCTAAACGCTATTGCTCACGTGTTGAAGGCGTTCAAGGGCACCGACTGCATGGAGAACCACCAAGAGACGTTTACGCAGGTGCTTACAGCGGCCGCCTGCGTCCTTCGCGCGCTTCCCCGAACTCCGCGTGTGCGCTCCAAGGTGATTTTCACGCTGCACCGCTTGACTACTGTGCTGGACCGTGAGCACTTCCTGGGCAATGTTCAGGAGACTCTGCAGACGCTCATGATGGGCTGTGAGCAGCCCGAAGTTGTGGAGATCGTGCAGCTGGTGGACCAACTTATTATCAAGCACAAGCAGGCTCTGGGTGGTTTTTTGGACAAGACGACCCTGCCGTTCGTGCAGCACTTGTGCGCGTTGATGCCGGAACGCAGTGCGCTGACCAACAGTGAGACCAAGGACGCCCCGCAGCTCGAGCGCGAGGCCACGCAGAAATATCTATACACGTTCCTGCTGCATTTGGTCACGCACGGCCTGGACGCTGTGTTGATCAGTGCGCAGAACGTGGCGCAGCTGGAAAACATGCTGCGTCTGGTGCTGGAGGGCTGCGCTGAGGTCCAGGACGCGAACATCAATCGCGCGTGCTTCTCGGTTGGGAGCATGCTGGTTGAGCGCTGGATTGGCAACGGTAGTGCTCCTTCTCCGGCGAGCGAGGCGTCGGGCGCAGCCACCGCGGCCACGTCGGCCGCATCCGTGGCTCTGCGTGCTGAGCTCGGTGCTGAACTATCCGCCGAGGGCAAGGCGCGCTTCACGCAGATTGCGGTGCAGGACTTCACGCGCGCCATGTTTGCCGTGACCAAGTTGCGCCACTTCGACGTTGACGACATGCAGACGATGTTGGCTGTCAAGGAGATCGTGAACATGCAGGCGGTGCTGGTTGCCTCGCTGGGCGTCGAGTACCTCACCTTCCTGCGCGACGTGTTCCTCCCTTCCCTGGGCTGCCCTCCCGAGCTCGCAGGCCCGTACACGGAGCAGGTCGCCACACGAGACCGCAAGAAGATTCAAGCAGCGTACAAGGTGCTCGTTGGCCAGATGAAGTAGCAGCGTCCACGAGTGACACACTTTGACAAGAACGTTTTGGAGAGATTCGAGTAGGCAATAGGATAGGAGGACCCGAGCAACAAGCCACCACAGCAGCAAATAGAGACGCCGTCCCCATCAAATGCTCTCGCGCCACGCCCGCGTGTCATCGGCGTTCCCCCACACGGCCACGTACGTCAGCGTCGTCGTAGACGGTTCAGATGCACGGTCTCACCTCCACCATCAAGGCGCGACTTGTCGAGCGTGGTGGCTGGTCCTCCTTCCACCTGGTCTTCCTTTGCATCATTCCTCGATTTGCGCCGCTGCAGGACGATGGACGAGAAGGACCGGAGCTATGTGGAGGCGCCGCCCACGCCGCGAGCCAAGCCGCCGGAGACCTCGACGCCGTTCAGCCACCTGCCGAACCCGCTGGCGAAGGCGTCGCTGCCTTCCATCATCCTGGCCCAATGGATCCAGCCCATGGTCTCCCTCGGAGCGCGACGTGTGCTCGAGAAGGAGGACGTGTGGCCACTTTGCTCGAGCGACGCGTGTGAATCGCTGGAGAAGCGCTTCCGACAAGAGTACGAGCCGAATCGCCGACACCGGTTCAACGTGTCGCCCTTGGCTGCGGCCTACGCTCGGACGTTCCGGGTCGAGCTCGCGTTCGTGCTGCTGAGCTGCGTGCTGTACGTGGTCGCGTTGGCCCTGCAGTCGTACGTGGCGCAGGCGATCCTGCAGCTCCTCAACGACGAAGAGAACCTGTTTCACCTTTCGAGCGGCTACTGGCTCACGGCCATGATGACGCTCAGCTCGCTCGTCGCCGTGTGCGCGCTCAACTACGTCTTCTTCTCAGCCTCGCGCATCGGCGCCAACATGCGGTCCTTGACCATGTCGCTCGTGTTCGACAAGGCGCTCAAGCTGTCCAGTGCTGCGCGGCAGGAGTACACGACGGGCGAGGTACTCACGCTCATGAGCGTCGACACGGAGCGCGTGTTCATGCTCATGATCCAGGGTCCGTGGCTGTTCATGGGACCGCTGTCGTTCGTCATCTCGATCGTGCTGATCGGCCTCCTCTTTGATTTCTACTCGGCCCTTGGAGGAGCGGCGGTGCTGGTGGTTGTCATGGCCATTTCAGCCAAGCAGGGACGTCGCATTGCTGGCTTCCAGAAGAAGCTGCTCAAGGTCATTGACGAGCGCGTCAAGGTGACGTCCGAAGCGCTGCAAGGGATCCGTGTCATGAAGTTCTACGCGTGGGAAGACTCGTTGGCTCAGCGCGTGGAGAGGCTTCGGGTGCGAGAAATGGCGCTGCTCAGGAAGTTCCACATGTACCAAGTCGTCAACACGGTCATGCTCTTCCTTACCCCCAGCTTCGTCTCCGGCGTGACGCTGGGCATCTACGTGCTCATCCACCACACGATCACTGTCGTCGAGGCTTTCACGCTTGTGGCCATGGTTAACATTTGCCGAACCGCGCTGAACCAGCTCCCCCAGGCCGTTGCCGGCATTTCAAAGGCCAAAATCTCGTACGCCCGCCTTGACGCGTTCCTCACGAGTGATGAAGTTGCTGCGCAGCCACTTCTTTTGACGAGATCGGGGAAAGAAGAAGGGGGGCCAACTCCTACGAACACGTCGCCTCTGCTTGCAGATCGCAGCAGTGCCGGTGGCGCATCATTCGGTCGCGGACAGATCTCCATTCGTGATGCCAGCTTCGAATGGCCTACAACCTCTCAAGCGGATGTTGTGGTGGTGGTACCCACTGTCGAGGAAGGCCAGAGCGCAGCCGTCAACTCTCCGTCGAAAAGCGCTTCCAGTGACAGCCACAGCTTCAAACTGGAAGAAGTTAACTTGGAAGTTGAACGTGGTTCACTTGTGATGATCGTGGGCAAGGTCGGTTCCGGTAAGTCCAGCCTCCTGAGCGCACTTCTCGGCGAGATGACTCGAACGTCAGGTGTGCTTGAGGTCGGCGGTCGGGTGGCTTACGTTAGCCAAGATACCTGGATCCGCAACGCAACGCTCCGTGACAACATTCTTTTTGAGCAAGACTACGACGCCGAACGGTACGCCCAGGTGCTCGATGCGTCTCAACTGGCGATGGATTTGAAAGCACTTCCCAACGGAGACTCGACGGAAATTGGCGAGCGTGGCATCAACTTGAGTGGCGGTCAGAAGGCTCGAGTGGCTATTGCTCGTGCAATGTACCGGACTGGGACAGATGTGTTGATACTGGATGATCCGCTAAGTGCTGTGGATCCGCACGTAGCACACGCCATTTTCGACAAGTGCATTGTTGGTCTGGCTGCCGGACATACTCGGTTGCTGGTGGTCAACAGCCACTATGACTTGTTGTCACGAGCCGACCAGGTCATTGTTATGCGTGACGGGGCTATCGTAGGCCACGGCTCGTATGACAGTGTTTTGACCGAATTCCCACGCCTGGCGTGGGAAGGTACTGATCGCGATGAAAAGCTGTCCAAGGCTCAACCCGAAGGTAGCGAGGATAATACGGCGCTACCAGAAACCAGCAAGATTTATGAGCTCGTGGAGATAGATGAGGATGTTCACACCGATAACAAAGAGCCGAACGAAGCGAAGGATGAGGCCACAAAAGCATCGGCAGGTCGGTTGATTCGTGCTGAGGATCGCGTGAAGGGTACTGTTGGATCGCACGTGTACAAGGCGTACTTTGACGAAACTGGGATCAATGGCTGGCTGGTAGTGTTAGTGATCAGCCTCATGTACTGCGTGGGCCAAGGCGCACGAACGACGGTCGACTGGTGGCCTGGGCATTGGGCACGCAACATGCCACGACGTGGTGAGGACCCAACGTATTCTGGAACGACTTTCGGCATGTGGTACCTTGGCCTTATCATGTTGTGTTCGATTCTGACGCTGATTCGTGGCGTGATGATGATCGAGTCGTGCATGCGCTCGTCTCAACACATGCATGATGAATTATTCCGACGCGTATTGCATGCACCGGTAACTCGGTACTACGATGTGACTCCCATCGGGCAAATTCTGAATCGGTTCTCCAACGACTTGGACCAGATGGATACGACGCTGCCTCTGGAGTACCAGCTCTTCTTCCAGAATGTGTCCATGGCCCTGGGTTCGTTGGTGGTCTCAGCTTTCGCGTCTTACTGGATTGGCGTATCCTACATTCCGTTGCTTGTGATCTTCGTCATGACGGGGCAATACTTTAAGAAAACCTCGCGCGAACTCAAGCGGCTCGAGGGTATCACACGTACGCCCGTGTACAACCTGTTCAGCGAGACCCTGTCGGGTCTCCCAACGATCCGCGCTTTCCGCATGGAGAAGGAGTTCTGTGCACGCAACCGTCAAGTCGTAGACACGAATACGAACATGTACCTGACGTACTGGTCTGCCAGTCGCTGGCTGGCAACGCGTCTTGATTTGCTGTCTGTGGTCATCATCTTCGTCGTCACCCTGTACCTCGTCGCCACGCGCGGCCAAATCGGGTCCATGACATCCGGACTTTCGCTCACGTACGCGCTCATGCTCACGTCGGTCATTCAGTGGGTCATGCGCTCCGTGGACCGTGTCGATAATGCCACGACGAGTGTGGAGCGACTGCTATTCTTCCGCGAAATTGAGCGCGAAGACGACGGCGGCAAGCTGGTTGCCGATCTGGTTGCTACCAATCATCAAGTTGGTACTCAATCGGGTCATGCGTGGCCTTCACAGGGTGCAGTTCGCTTCGAGGGGCTGTGTCTACGTTACCGACCCGAGCTCCCGCTCGTCCTCAAGGGAGTCGACATGGACGTCGCTGCCGGAGAGAAGGTCGGCATCTGCGGACGCACCGGTGCCGGCAAATCCTCGCTCATGGTCGCGCTCTTCCGCATCTGCGACTTCGACAGCGGCCGCGTGCTCATCGACGACGTGGACATCGCCACCATCAACCTGCGCGAGCTCCGACGCAGCCTCGCCATCA
>JAGDFM010000806.1:0-11074 GCA_019155715.1 Phytophthora pseudosyringae
CTGGGGTGGTTTCGGCGGCTGGGGATGGTAGACTTTGCGTCACGAAGCTCGCCTGAAGGCACTCGAGCGGACAAGTCACAAATCATCTTTTCTGCAGCGTCCTGAACGCCTTGCGGCCGTCGAGTTGTAGCTATTAACCATCTAATTGCGATAACTTTCTCTGCTCATTGGCAATGCGTCCTCATTTGAATCACTCTTAACCATGCGCTCTAGATCTGGAAATGTGCTTGCTCTTGCACTCGACAGGATCATCTGGCAGTGGTTCGTGCGACGGAGAATTTCACTAGCGCGATCAGGTTCGCGATGGTGTCAAACCAGACGCGGCCTCCTTTTGGCAGTGCACGGTATAACAAGATCTTTGCAACTCATGAAAGAATGAGTACGAAACCACCGTCGCAAACCCGAGCAAATACAGATCCGTGTTAAGCCAGAGTTAATACGCAACTTGATAGAGGTAAAACACCCTGCATTTTGGCAACAGCAAGCCCAAATCTGTGTCAGTACATGTAGCACGGATTGCTTGTACGCCATCACCTGGTAGAGCCAAATCCATGATCCTACGATTCCTGGAAGCACACGAACCCCGAACTTGTCATCGTATTGACACTGGAACGTGGTGACGTACATGTTGACGTACTTTGGTTTGTTATACTGTGGTGACTTCCCGCGAGTTAAAGACATTATGACTGGAACTTTGAACAGGAAATCTGCAGATTTATCAAATGCAGGGCTGCCAATAGCGGTCGGATAGGAAAATTGACGTGAAATCACGCTGATCGTCCACGTTGTCTTTCAATTTGGAACTCCGTGTCGTCTGGGACGGAATCATGATGCTGATCTGTGTCCTGATTTCACGTTCACGCCACTTCCTCAAATCGCACCACCTGAATCCAAGGATTCTCCGAGTGCGAGGGCCTCAGCGGCGCTGAGTCAGCATGTGTTGTCGGACGTTGTGAGAACGGAGGCCTTAGACGAGAGAATCTCGTTTTGTGAAGTTGAACAGAAGTAGAATGATGTTGAATGGACTTACACCTCAACGATAGCCCTGACGACAGACTCGATGCGTCAGCCTTCTCCATCCTTTTTTTTTCTGGCATGAGAAGTTTCTCCTGTTGGTAGTACCGCATCGTCAAAACATTTGGCTTTGACTTCAAGCATGGCGTTCGTCAACTTCGCCACCACTTCTGCACGCCACCACTTCTGCGCTCTAAGCCACAGGTGTCATTCCATTCAATGCGTGATTCTCTTTGCTTGCAGTATACCACGTGCAGGACAGTGCGTGTGTCAGCGTCCCTGTTATCGGATTCAAATGCCAGCGCAGAAGAAGCACATTGAACGTGCGAAGGAACTTTCGAGGCAAAACACGCGCCACGACCAGTAAAAGTACGTTCGTGGCCTGGTAAATGTGCTCTCCATAGTAGAGATACCCCGTGAGCAGCAGCGCTTCGACACTGGTGCAGCGCTTCCCGTTGTACGTCTCGTAGGCGAAATCGTCGCAGTCGTAAAATAAGTTTCGGAATGGTGAGCCGAGGCACTTGTCCTCAAACGAAGTAAGTCGACTGTACGATGGGAGACTCTCCGCCGGTATTGTTTGGTTTCGCTTGTTGAGGCTGAACCGGATCAGTGCGCTCTTCTGCGCTGCAACAACAGGATTAACGCCTTTGAAGCTCCCCTGCGAGCGCCGGGACGATAACACAGCCCTTCGTACCTTCGGGCTCGTGTTTTTTACGAGCTTGGATGTAGTTACTGCCAGGATGCCCAGTATGGCAGACAGGAGTGTGACGATGGTAGGTGCGTTGATCGTGAACATGATACAGGCGTCGTTGAGGCCACAGTACTTGACTCCAAGTGCTGATGTCTTGCGCAAGATCTCTGCGTTCGTCGAGATAATGGACTCGAGCGGATTTCGCTGCACTACCCGCAGGGCAGTCACCACGCAAGCCGTGATGACAACCTGGGTGGCCTCCCAGGTAAGACGGAAGTGGCGATCGAGCCGTTGATCTCCTGAGCGCGACTTTGCCAGGTTGATAAAGGAATACGAGAAGGCGTAGAAGCAGCACGTAAGGTTCGCGAGCGACTCCGTCGTCAACGTCCCCGTCGAAAACCCGAGCATGTACAGATCCGAGTTGTAAATGAGGTGATAGGCAACTTGGGCCAGATAAATCACTTGCGTTTTGCCGTTTTGGCATCGATAGGCCCAGATTTGAGTCAGCAGCACGGACCGCTTGTGCGACATCACCTCGTAGAGACTAACCACCCCCATGACGAAAATCTGCATGACGACGATGCCTGGCAGGACGCTGATCCCGACCTTGTCGGCGTAGCGACTCCGAAACGTGTTCATGTACATGGCCACGCGAGTTGGCGCCGCTGCCGAGATTTCACTCACCCATTCCCACTGCGAGTTGTAGTAGTTGTGAATGCACACGTCACTTGTGCTGCACAGGGGCATGTCGTCTGGAGATTGCACCATTAAGCCGTAACTCGCCCAGTGCTGCGAGATTTCGCACGTCTCCTCGATGTAAACGCCCGTCGTGTTCACCTCGTGTACTCGGCAGGCTCCGTAGTACGCGTGCAGCAGAGGTTCGAGAACGGTGTCGACTTGGTATTTTGTCTCGGAGGCTTGGACCTCGCGCGAAACGGGGGGCATGCTGCTGTTGAAGCTGTACGGGAAGAGTGTCAGAGCCTCGGGGACATCAGCCAGCAAGTCCCGGCCTTCTGTGGGGAGAGCTAGCTTCAAGCCCACGCGGGTGTCGTCTAAAGGGACATTTGGGCGACACTCGGTCCAGTCGGGCGCAAGGTTGATGGCCACCGCGGGGATCTTGGCGAACCCGGTGTCGTTTAGATCGATCGGATAGAAAAACAAACGCGGGAGCGCCATGATACTCCACGTCGTCACGCAGTTTTCAGCGGTTTCAATGCCCAGCTCCAGCTCGCGTCTTGTCTGCGTGGGAATACTGAGGTTGAGTGTGACGATGACATCCATAACTTGCTGCGGGGTCCCTGTCAGGACGTTCATGGCAGAGCCCCACTCGTTTACGCTACTTTGACATAGAGCGTCGCTCGCATCCAGAGCTTCTCCGAGGGCGAGAGCGTCAGCCCCGAGCGAGCTGAAGTTGTACAGCGATTCCGTCGGCGGGATGCCGGTGAACGCCGTGAACGGAGGCCCGCTCGTGAGAGAAACCTTGTTGTACGTGGCATACGTGAGGAGTACAATTTTGCACGTTCCTAGACACCCGGAACACCCGCCAGCCATCGACAGGTCCCTCTCGGTGAACGCGAAGAAGCTGTTGTCAGACGTGATGAGGAACGTGGCGTCCGCCGAAAGGTAGTTGGTTGTTGTGAACAGCAAGAGCAGCACAATCGGCCCGACGACGGTGCGGCCGAAGATGGCCAGACACGCCCCCAAGACCGACGGGTGCAGCAGGCTGCTCCATTTGTGTTCCTTGCGGCGAAACCTCTCTTGCTGGTAGTAGGAGCTTGTCCAGTTCTCCGAAGCGACATGATCCAGGTCAGCCACGCGGTTCCGCGATCGACACATTCTCGAGCCAATTCTTCTCATCACGACTCGCGGGTCTGCAGACGGACAGCACGCGCTCGTCGCCGGCTTCGTCACTATCCACAACTGCCATGCCGGTCTTTCTAATAATGCTCAGCCAGCTCGCACGCGCACTTGGTCGCAGCCTATTAAAAAGTAAATTCACTAGCCCGGTTCAATCGTCTTCCACTGAGGCCCCAGCCGAGTTGATGCATATTGCCGTACCTGCTCTAGACGGCTGCATTCGGGTACTCTGGCAATGGCGTCGATCGCCAGTCTGTCGCGCCTCTTCGTCGCCTTTTCCTAAGCTTACTCGTTTATCAATTTGACAAGGCTCGGTCAGGAGATCAGCGACTTGATCGTCATTTTCGCCTTATATTGTGACTGTCAGCTCGACCCAACGCCCAGATATTGCGAAATACACCGAGAAAAATATTGTGGGCTCAACGGTGCCTGCCCTGCTATCGTGACAGTAATGTCGGTTTTTCTGGGTCTTTGTTCAATTGGTGCCTCTCAAGTCGTAAAACAAAAAAGTTGAATCCACAACCAAAGCGAACTGTACAATCAACCCAGCATTCGCCACTGTAAGTGGGCACGGAAGTTTTAAAGGCCATCACGCCGACGCAAAGTATCACGGTAGTTCCAGAGACGACCAACTTGGTTCTCTTCACCTTCGGAAAACGAAATCAAACCTTCCGGGCCGATGATCGTCCGTCTTTCCGACTATCCCCCGTCGTTTGAGAAGAACTTACCTCGGCTTATCCATACCGTTCAGAAAATTAGTGCGACGACATTGGCCACGTGATGTACAATGGTAAACTTGAGCTTGTCCGAAATGCGATGTTGCCGCCCTTCAGTCGCCTGAGCGGGGGCAATTTGTCAACAGCACGCTCCCAGTTCCTCGCACCGCGTTCACCTCACACTGCAGGGACCGGCTCATTGCCAGACGCGCTCCATCAACGCGCCACACCAAACCAAGTCCAGGTGCAATTGTCCTAAATCCATGCCAACTTTTTGCCAGCGATATGTTTTCTAGAAGTGCCAAACGATATGACGATTTGGAGGCAGCACCGTAGTCGTCGCATTTAAGAGTCTCTAACCGTCCAAAGACACCACCACAACGACAAGTCGCGCAATAGCTGTCGACACTGATCCCCACCTACGCTTCCAGACAGACACATCGCAGCATGGCCGCCCCCGCCCCCACGGACGTCAACGCGATGCTGGACGTGGCCATCGCGGCCGCGCGCGCCGCCGGCGCCCACATGAAGGCGCACCTGAGCACGTCACGCGTGGAGAAGACCAAGTCGTCCAAGGACGACCTGGTCACGGTCGTGGACAAGCAGTGCCAGGACCTGGTGTTCGCCACCATCAAGCAGACGTTCCCGAGCCACGAGCTCCTGGGCGAGGAGAGCGTCGCGCCCGGCAGCGAGGCCTCGGCGCGCGCGCTGCTCGACCTCGTGCGCAAGGACTGGCTCTGGATCGTGGACCCCATCGACGGCACCACCAACTTCGTGCACCACCGCCCGGCCAGCGTCGTGTCCGTGGCCTGCGCCCACCTGGGCGAGGTCGTGGTCGGCGTCATCTACGACCCGTACCGTGACGAGCTCTTCACGGCGCAGAAGGGCCGGGGCGCGTTCCTGAACGGCCAGCCGGCGCGCGCGAGCCAGGAGAGCTCCTTCTCCGAGGCGCTCGTGGGCTTCGGCATCGGCACCAAGGACAGCGTGCGGCTGCCCATGCTGGACTGCGCGCGCGAGTTCTCGGCCAAGTGCAGAGGCCTGCGCCTGCAGGGCGCGGCGGCCATCGAGCTCGCGTGGACGGCGGCCGGCCGCCAATCGGTGCGTGGGCGAAAGCTGCTTGATGATCCTGTTTGACTCTTTTCTTAACGGACTGCGTTATGTTTTGCGTGTGCCAGGCCTTCTACGAGCTGGACCTGAACTCGTGGGACGTGGCGGCCGGCGCGCTGCTCGTGACGGAGGCCGGCGGCCACGTGAGCAACAGCGACGGCACGCCCTTCTCGCTCAGCACGCGCCACATCGTGGCGTCCAACAACAAGGGCGACATCCACGCCAGCATGCTCGCGCTCATCCGCAAGGCCGACGCCGTGCACCTGCGCAAGTGAGCGGCCCACCTCTAGAGCTTACAAACTGGTAAAAAACAAAATTCCCACGCCACGCCTACGTTTAATTAACGTCCCTGTAAACTTCACTCACCTCGTCCAATATCTATTTGTATCGCCCAATCGCGCGTCTTTCAGAACCTCCGTTGAAACTCTCCCATAGTGAAAGTCCCCGTTTTCGCCCGCGATGGAGGAGCAGCAGCTCCCGGCGCCGTACCAGGTGCACACGTGGTTCTTCGTGTGCGGGCCGCTGGCCGTCAACGCGTTCCTGCTGGGGCTGGCGGCCAACCTGCACGCGTTCAAGAAGAACAACCTGGCCTTCGACCGCGTGCTGGACATGCGGCCGGACGAGGTGCCCACGGCGCGCGGCGTGCTCAAGACGGCGCTGTGCATGATCCTGCTGCAGCTCCTGCTCTTCAACGGGGAGGCGGCCCGCCGCGGGGGCAGCTTCGGCGTGGACGAGACGCGCATGGAGCTGCTGCTGCTGGGCTACGCGGCCGTCGCGTCCGCGCTGCTGCTGTGCCCGCTGGACGTGCTGCACTACAAGTTCCGCATGTTCGTGCTGCGCAAGCTGGCGCGCTGCTTCTGGCCCTTCCAGCAGTTCTCGTTCAAGCTGCCGACGCACGCCACGCCCTTCGTGGAGGTGTTCATGGCCGACGGCATGACGTCGCTGTCCAAGTTCATCCAGGACCTGTCGGTGGCGCTCCTGCTGCTGCTCCTGTCGTTCAACAGCGGGCCCGAAGACCTTCGGGAGTCGTACATCTCCAAGCTCAAGGAGTCCCCGCTGCCCTACTTTGCTGCGAGCACGCCGTACATGTGAGTGGGCACAGTAGAGGACAGCCACAAGGCGCTCGACGTGCACGTTGCTAACGGTGCTTTTGGCGTCTGTTGTTATGGATGTTTGTAGTATTCGCGCGACGCAATGCTTGATCTCGTTCCAGCGGACGCCAAGTGTGAACGACCGGTTCCTCCACCTGCTCAACACGATGAAGTACTGCTCGAGTCTGCTGGTGATCTCGGTGGGGGCGTACCCGATGCTCATGGGGCTCGCGCGGCCGGAGCAGAGCAGCTTCTTCCTGCTGTGCGCCGTGTTCAACTCGCTCTATTCCTTCCTGTGGGACGTCGTCATGGATTGGGGGCTCGGCCAGCCCAAGCTGCCGCGGAGAGTGGCGTTCCTGCGCCACCAGCTCACGTACCGGCCGCGCAAGATTTACTACGCGATCATCGCCGTGGACTTCGTGCTGCGCATCATGTGGGTGGCCAAGTGGTGGGATTGGATGCACCGCGGCGTGCACTTCAAGCTCGTTTCGCAGCTCGCAGAGGTCGTTCGGCGTATCATCTGGAACTTCGTGCGTGTCGAGTGGCAGTGCATCAAACTGGACATCCTTGGCTGCAAGAAGCTGTCTGCGGACAGCTCGGAGCTCGAGGAGATCATCGAGAAGATGCCGCTCATACAAGAGGACGAGGACGACGCGCACGAAGACACGAAACCAAGGATGCGACCGCTCAGCCGCCCCAACTCGTTCTCTGCTGAGACCAGCGGCACTGACACGAGCAGCACGCTCAGCCAGAGTCCTCCTCGTGACCATAACGGCGGGGAGCCGCTCCTTCAGGTAATGAGGAATGCCGCCGATACTGATAGCGCAGGCCCCCACGTTGCTCTGGAAGGAGGGGCGCAGCAGGATGAAATGATCGCCCCCGCTGCCATCACAGTTGCTAGCTACCCAGGCAAGCTGCAGGCGATGCTCGTAAGCGGCGGAGAGCGCTCCGCATCGACGCACCTCCGACGAGAGTCGAGTCCGAATAAAGCGCCTACCAGCTCAGCCGAAGACGCGGAAGGCGACCAAATGTAACATTGAAAGCGTCAGCATTGCGCACACAACAGTAAAGAGATAGATGCATGCTCCATATTAAAGCGGCTGCACAGACTTCAAGTGACCTGCTCTTGAGCCCCTGCGCTTGCGGGTCCCAATTAGTGCACATCCGCGCTTTCCACACATCTCTTGAGCGGCGTGAGCGCAGGACGCAGTTCACTCGCCAGAGCGTGCAGCGCGCCGATGTGGGGCGAGTTAGGCGCCACCAGCGTGATCACCAGCGGCGCGTGGTTGATGTGGATCAGCACCACGTCGTCGAAGAACGCCGTGAGACTCTGCACAGCCCCAAACTTGAGCTTTCCGACCTTACAAAAACGAGTCACAGTCCTGCAGCGTCAGCCTTCAAGACTCGTCCCCACCTCCTTCCGACTCTCTCTCTCACCTGCTCCGCCGCGCCGGCAAAGACCGTGGGCAGCACCGTCTCCGTGTACTCGTACGACAGCTCCGACTTCTCCTCCGCCGACACTGCATCAAGAGCGTTAGAGAGCTCCCCAAAGAGCGTAAAAGCTGCAGGTTTCGAGTTGCACCTTTCAGGAGGGGGACCCCCTCGGACGTGCACACCAAGATAGCCTCCAGCGCGTCGTATCTGCAGTAGAACCCCCACGTCATAGTCAGCACCAGGTCGACGGGAACGTGTCAACTCGTCTCGCCGCACCTGCTCAGCAAGTCGTTGAGCTTCTCCTGCAGAATCGGACTCTGCGGTTCATATGCAACCAGAAGACAGGGGTTAACGGGGTTAACCGTCGCCTGTAGGGCCCACGCAGAGCAGGCAAAGGCACTGTACCATCTCGGCGGCGGCCTGCATGGGTGCTTCAAAAATGCCCCAATCGGTTTTGTGTGCAGTACACAGGTTATGAGCTCGACTCGAAAAGAAAAAGAAGATGCAGCGGACACTGGCGCGGGGTGCGTGTCCTGCAGAGGCTGGAAAGTTGAAGCGGCGACGTTGGCCTCGCTGCTGGTCTTGGTGCATCACGGCGGGGTATCGTTGCGAAGAATCAGCGGGCTTTCTACTCGTGTGTGCGGCCGTCGATTGGCGCTGGGCTCATTTCCCTGGTCTAGCGTTTATTGATGGTGATGTGAGGTGTTGCTGGTTTTCACAGCTTGCTCGGTTGGACGTGCTGGGCGGCGGCCACGCGATTGATGTGAATCGTCGAGCATCTAGCGCTGATACATCTTTGCGAGAGGTGTGGTGCTGAATAGGACGTGGCCGTCTCATGAAGATCCAACGTAGCGTTGAGCTGGAGGAAGGCCGTCGAGCTGGAGGAAGGTGTGCTTGAATGGCGTTCAGCCGCTGATGAGCGATGACAATGGCCACTACTGGCCACGTTGACAGATGAAAGCCGCGTGGCCGTAGTGAGCTAATTGCGTGGCAATTGACGCGTGAATTGGTGTGGCAGTGAATGACAATGAAGAGAAACCATCCAAATGGCCCGAAACTCGCGATTGTTGCATTAGGGGGTTAATAGCCGAGATACTAGTGGCCAGGTTCAGGTAGCCTGGACAGAGCTACGCTATGGATGAAAGCGGGGTTGATGTCATTGCGGAGCTGGACAAAGCGGTGTGGCCCGAGATGACTGCGAGTCACTCTGTTGATATGGCTGGCCGAACACGTCCATCCAGCCAGAAGGCCGGCCGGCCGGCCGACACGTTGATGTGAGCTCACAGCTGCAGTGCGTCTACCATCCCCAGCCACCACGGCCGCCCCAGCCGCCGAGACCACCCCAGCCACCCCAGCCACCGAGGCCGCCCCAACCGCCGAGACCTCCCCACGGGCCTCCCCATCCGAACCCGCCATGCCACTCCTGCTTCTTCTTGGTGTCGGCGTTGGCGGCAGCAGCGGCAGGATCAGCATTGGCCGCGTTGGGTTGCTGCGCGTTATGCTCGGATGCAGCGGCGTTGGGTGCGACAGCGTTGGGTGCAGCAGGTTCAGGACCGGCGAGAGCTCGGAGGGCCGGCTGGTAGTCGTTGGCGGATGCGACGCCCGCGACGGCGACAAGCGTGGTGACGGCCAGAGCAGTGAACTTCATGGTGGTCGGTCGGTCGATGGATTGGTCGGCTTTGGTCGGGTAGAGGTACTCGCTGCGGGGGCTGGCCAGTTGGTTCGTGAATGGAGGAGAGTGGTGGCTAGTGGTGGTGAGGTTGGCCCGGTGTGAGTCGCTGCTGGTCTTGGTGCATCACGGCGGGGTATCGTTGCGAAGAATCAGCGGGCTTTCTACTCGTGTGTGCGGCCGTCGATTGGCGCTGGGCTCATTTCCCTGGTCTAGCGTTTATTGATGGTGATGTGAGGTGTTGCTGGTTTTCACAGCTTGCTCGGTTGGACGTGCTGGGCGGCGGCCACGCGATTGATGTGAATCGTCGAGCATTCCGTTCGAGTGCTGGTTGCTGGTGGTGATGATGGATGGCGATGGCTTTGACTCGGTATATGGGGCCGATTGGGCGCGTGTCGGCGGTGTGCAGCAAGAAGCACAGACAGTGCTTAGCAGAACATTGTGCATGCGTTGGGTATGACCCGAGGGTACCAGGGCGATCAGCAAATAGTGACTGTGTGTGCGCTGGTGATCCACTACGAAGCAAGTGGAGCAAATGGGACTGTAGAGACCACTTGGATATGTGCCAAGGTATTTCAGTTCTAGGGTATAGCCTGATCTGGGTTGGTCGAAGGCGCCATTGGCCGTGACGTGAGCTCGTCATAAAACCTCACGTCGTCGAGAGGTTTAAGCAGTTAACAAAGCCCGCCATAGTCTCCAGGTCGTGCTACGCGTTTCGCACCTTCATCCGCTCAAGCATAGCAGACACGGAAGAACCCCCCTGTATATCTACGACATGAAGGTGGCAGACATGTCGAGCAAGAAGCCCAGACTTGTTAGCTCAATGCTCTGACAGAATCAAGTCAGAACACCTCGTGCAAATGTGACCCTGACCTGGTGCCTATCGCAGCGAAGTGGGTCTCTCAGAAAACCAAGATTCTCTTGTGAATCGAGCAGGCTTAGATGATCCGCCTGTGTTCAAGAATCGGCGATCTATAGAGAACGATTAAAGACTATCACGTGTCTGCGCGTTCTGGCACATGCAGAATCCATCTTCGAGGACAGCGTAAATCAAGCACTGCAATTTGAAAAGCAGACTGAGGCCGTACAAAAACTAAAACCTAGCGCAGAATCAAGAACGCTACAGGACGAAGCCAAGCTGAGAATGAGAAAATCATCGAAATTGCTGCTAACGAGCAGCGTTACGAACGAGGTCCCATTGCTCCCGAGTCACGACAGTCCTGATCGAACCCGTCGAGTATGTCGTCATCGTACGTATCGGTGGTATCAGATTTGTAGTATACTACTGGCAGCTGGAAATAAAACTCATAAAGTTTGGGCTCGTTGCATTATCCTAATACTTCAAGTATATAATATATACTTGAAGTAATATTGTGCATTGCAAGTGTTTTGTCGTTTTGGCTTATTGACTTGCTCGAACTAAATAACAACGAGGTCGATTTAAATCGAAAACATCCATAGAAAATACAACGCGAGCGAGTTGCTGCGTCGCAGA
>JAGDFM010000807.1:0-11036 GCA_019155715.1 Phytophthora pseudosyringae
GCGCTGCGTCGGCATGGTGTCCGCAAAATGCGGAGTGGCGGCGACGAGGGCGCTCTATTTGGAGCGGAAACCTCTTGACAGACTTCGAGCAAGCGGTCGCGCACACTTAATAGTGATGGGGTCGAGCGGTTGATACGTCCGCCCAGTGGACGCACCTGCGAGCATTGGTACAAAGCGGCTGGCACTGACGAGAGCCATCGCCCTCAAGGCCTCACAGGCTCACGCACTCAGTCGTCTGCTTTGGTGTGTTTCCGCAGGCATCAGCGCTTGAGTGGCGACCACTTCGCCGGCGTCGATACCGGCAGCGCGTCGTCGCTCCCATGATGGCGAGCGTCCGGTGGCGGTAGCAACGTGTAGCCATTCGCTTGAATATCGGGTCTCGCAGGTGTAGATGCGCTTTGCGAACAGTTACTATCGAGGATGCAAGGTACTGGGCGACGTCACGACCGACACACGCACCTGGCCGAGCCACTCAGTCACTCAGCGCTGAGCACGCGCCACCACCGTCTGTCCTCCCGTCGTCGCCAGCTCTTTCTATCGACTGTCTGCATCGCGTCGCCGGCGAGCTGAGGACAGCTTCCGTCGGTAAGCATGCGTGTTTCTGCCTATTGTCATTCGCGACGCTTCTGCGACAGTCGGGTCGGTGGCAACAGCTTCAGCGCTCGAGCGCCCGTCCGTCGACCGGCACACCGTACCGATCACATCACTGAAATTCGTCCACCGCGACACCCCTGCACCGGCTGTCGCGCCCTTTCGCGGCGAAGGCGCTAGCGCCACCCAACTCGCACCTAAGCGCGACTTGGCGCCACCGGCGGCGGACCGAGCGGACGAGTAGCGGACGCGCAGCGGAGGGAGGGTGAGAGAGAGCCTTTCGTGGAGGCCGGGCGGTCCACATCTACGCATTCCGCCACTCCGCCAGCACCCAGCGATCGACAGCGAGCAGAGCTGAGCAATGCATTCTCCGAGCTGCGCGCCACGAGCCGGCAGCCGCAGCGTCTGTCAGCAGTCCACGACAGCAGGGCACCCGGGGGCAACAGCAGCACATGACCACCTTGCCGGTGCGGGTGCACCCGCCACACCAGTCTACAGCGTCTGCTACCACGCCATGGCCGAGGAGCCCGAGCCGGCCTGCACGGAGCCGCAGGAGGACAGCCACGGCAGCAGCGACTGCAACCACCACATGCGTGTAGCCTCAGCGAAGCCCAAGAAGAGCGTGACGTGGTCCACCATCACCGTGCACGAGTTCGGCGTCGGGCTGGGCGGCAGCGCCGTGTCCAACAAGGGGGGTCCGTCCATCGGCCTCGCGCATACGCCCGAGTTCACGTGGACGACGCGGGTGGGCGAGATGGCCGAGCGCGTCGAGGGCGTGCACCGCTTCTCGCCCAACCAGCGCATCCGCCTGCTACAGGCCGCCGGCATCCCGGATGGCATCATCACGCGCCACGCACGGGAGACCAACATCATCCTGGGCTCGCGTCGCCGGTCGAAGACAAGCTGGGAGGACAGCGAGTTGGACGAAGCCGAGGGGGAGGAGGAGGGGGAGGGCAAGGAGCCGCCCCGCAAGCGCAGCGCAGACCAGGCCATGCTGGAGCGCCCGTGCGCCGTCTATTTGCGACGACCGCGCATGATCCCGGTCAACTACGTGTAGCTGCACTGGCTGTGAGCCGGAGTCCCCGCATGGTGTTCTGGCTCGCGTGCCTCCATCGTTCGCTGCTCCGCGGCAGCGTATTTGACGGGCCCGAGGGGGCTTTTAAGTTATTCCGAGATGACATGTACACGAACTCAGATTCTACGACGGCGCTGGCGCTCTGCCAGCTGAGGGACACCAGTTAACGAGAGGAAAGTCGAGCAAACAGGGTACGACGACGACGGGAACTGCGGAAAGCAAGCAAGTTAGTGTAGCGCGCCCCGTGTGTACGCCGTAGGCGCACTTGCGCCACCATTTTTATTCAATTGATCAATGCAACGAAACTGCTTATCCAACGCCAGGACTTCCCTCGTCCTCTAGCTGATGCCTGGCGCCCATATTCTGACGTCATCAAGTTGGGCAACGGATTGGTTCTCGCATAGCTGTTGAGAGCACGGCAGACATGGCCCATGCAGCAAGCGGATCCAAGCAGCCACATATCGCCCTTGCCTAGCGATGAACAATGCTGCAACAACCTCACAGCACAAGGCGACCAAGAACAGTCTTGCAGGTGGTGGAGAGGTGCAGAAGAGGGAGTGACTGCAGAATCTGCAGCAGCCACTCCCTGGACTTCATGCGAGCGGCAGCCTGCCTTCCTTGGAGGTGCTCGCAGCTATCTGCTGTCGAGCAGGTGGTGTCAGTGACACTATCACGTTGGTTTAGGCGTGGCCAGTCGCTTTCCAGCCCCAGCCCTCTTCCAATCTCGCGCTCGTGGATGGCCTTCCGGATCGCACCGCAGTCTATAAGAACCATCCGGCTGTAGACATCGCAGCGCAATGGCACGATGCATCAGTCGATGCGTCTTCGGTGTCGTCCGCTGCGATCGAGGCAGAGCAGACGCGACCAGAGACTTTCGTTCGATGATGATACGCGTGACGCACGAGGTGTGGACCACTTCGCAGCACGATCGGGTTCGGCTCAGGCAGGCTCGGCCAGAGCTGGATCGATGGCTCAGCGAGTGAGGCCAGGCATGCCTCGCACTCCGCGCTCTATCGTGCACTTCGAAACGGCTTCAAGCGTTTTCCACCCACATGGTCACCACCACGATGGCCAGGATGGAGGTTTCGAGCTGCACTTGGCAGCATGCGATGGGGAGCATCGTGAGCTGTGCACACGCAGACGTACAGTGCAACATAGCAAGCAGCGTCAGGGCTTCGTCTCTCGCCGCTTACTGCTGCATCCGCTCCTAACGTGGTGTCTAGCGCTACACTTAGCGTGCACCATGATAGACACAGACTTGCAGCCCGGCAAGGCACGCCGGCAGAGGAGCGTCGTGCAGGCTCGTCGTGATTCATGCTGCAAAGCGCCTCAAAATTCACATCCAGCGTTCTCTTTCCCTCATCTTCGCCCCCTACCCCTCCGTCCACTTACAAACGCTAGTATGACACACGTCGCATGGTCTCTCCGAGCTGCTCGAGTGGTGTACCCGTGTACCCCCTGGCGTACGCTACGAATGGCACTATCGCCACGGCAGCGACCGACATCTCCGAGTTGCAGCGTCTCGCCCTGCGATCGAAGAGTAGGGAATCGCTCCGCAACTCGTAGCTACGTCGAGTTGATAGGCGTGGCGGCATCATTTCCGAGCATGCCCTCAACGACGGTCGGGTGTCCTGATTTAGGACCTGAAGTCTGCGTGACCTAATCCCACAGAGGTGGAGCGCATGTTCATGCAGAGAAAGCTGTCTGCACGATGCATTCCATAATCTGGGCAGGCGATCGCCGTCATGGGTGGTGTTCTTATCGGTATGGTTGGCATCCACGAACCGTTTTCCTGCAAAGGCTCATGGTGGAGTGCGATGCTACATCAAGTGCACTACAAAAAGATGAAGCACACGAATGGTCCATCTGCGAATGAAAATACGCCATCAGTGTTGCGCACTGCCTGCGGCTCACATAGAGTACGATGCCCTTTTCCAGGAGCTGCATGCATGGGGAGGGGAGTCCTCGTTTCTCGCCCAAATAACTCACTTCAACGCCCGCGCAAGGTGTCCCTCTTGGGTCCCTCTTGGGGCCGCACACAATCCCTCAACTCTGCTCGAGGCAGCGAGTGCGGTGCCGCTACATGTACAGTCACATTGGCAACTTCAAGTCCAGCTTCAAGCGGACTAATCCTTTCATCGGCGTAATCTCCAAAGGGTACAGTGTACCCTTTCCAACCGTTTTCTCCCTCTTACCTCTGGATTCCGCACCATGGAGATGGCGGGACTGGCTACGAGCCCCGTGGTGGAGCTCGGCACGCTGGACCTGGCGCTGTGCGTCGGCTACCTGGCTTCCGTCCTGTGCGTGGGCCTCTTCTTCACCTTCCGAGAGCAGCGTGCGCGCGAGAAGCTCCGTCTGACGCGTCTGCATCGCCAGGCGCTGGTTGATGCTGGGGCCAGAGACCCCAGGCGCCTCGACGCCTCTCACAGCCACAAGCCAGCCAAGACCGACCACGTACTGGAGGAATATTACCTCGGGGGTCGTCGCATCCCTTGGTACGCGCTGGCGGTGGCCGATGTGAGCTCGTACATCGACATTTCGGGCACCATGATCAACACGGCGCTGGTCTACGCGCTGGGCGTCAAGGGCATGTACATCGAGATCCGCGGCGGTCTGTGTCTGTTCCTGGCCTTCCAGTTGGCCTACACGGGCAAGCTGTCGCGCCGTTGTCCGGTCAAGACGAGAGGAGAGTGGTGCGTTGGATGGAAGCTGCTATCTGTAGAAGTGGTAGGCTACTCGCTCATGTCTTTTTGGTTGTGCTGCAGGATCAAATTCCGGTTCGGGGCCCGCCTCGATGCTGTATTACTGCGGACTACGATCGCTATTACGTCTCTGACGAGTGGCGTTCTCGCAACCACGTACTTTGCCGTGGGTGGAGGTAGGTTGGCGGCGTCTTTGTGCTTACTTGTAGGTGGTTGTTTGCGCACAGTACATAACTTCTTGCGTCGTGGTGATAACAGGAAAGTTTTTCACGGAGTTTGTGAAGCTGCCAGAGTGGGGAGGGCTGCCGTCTGAGTTTTGGGCGGCAGCGTTGTTGATGGCGGTGGCGATGCTGTACACCATCGCATCTGGTTACTCCACCGTCGTGTACACTGACGTGTACCAGAGCCTCTTCATCTTCACGTCGTTCATAATTGTTGCGGTAATGGGTTTCATGGTGGAGCTGCCAGAGCAGTTCTCGGTGTTTCTGCCAGGGAAATCGGTGCGTGGTGAACCGGAGTACATCGAGGTGAACACCACGCGAAGCGCATGGGTCTCAGCCGTGCCCCCAAGTTCCCTGGGATTGCCCGGTGAGGCCTCGTACTCCATGTACAACTCATTCGGCCTGATCTTAGTATCATACTCATTGCTGCAAATGATGCGATCCGCATCCGGCCCTGGTGGCTCTGGGCTACAAACCGTACTCGCAACCAAGTCGGAGCGTGAAGTGCGGTCGCAGACGTTTTTGGCGATGATGTTCCTGAGTCTGCGGTGGGCCTTCAGCGGTGGCATTGCCGTGATGGGCATCCACTATTCGATGCAGCATGCTGGTATGGTGGTGGACCCAGAGCGCGTGGTGCCTATTGTGATTAGCAAGGTATTACCAGTCGGTGTAAAGGGGTTTGTGTTGGCTTCACTGCTGGCAGCAGCGCTTACCACCTTCGACACCACCATCAACAGCTCGTCGTCGTACTGGACTGTGGATATTTACCAAGCTCTCATGAACCCGAAGGCATCTGAGAGGCAATTGTTGTGGCACGCGCGGCTTTCGTCGGCCGTTGTGATGCTAGCTGGTCTCTTCCTTTCGCTGGACGTGAGCACGATCAACCGTATCTGGGGCTTTATGACAATCGCGATGGCGGGCGGGCTCATTTGGCCTTTCTTCTTTTCATGGTACTGGGCGCGCTTCAACGCGTATAGCTGCCTGCTCGGGATTGCGTCCGGGTACATTGCAGCGATCGCCGTGTTCATGTACGTGTGCCTTTCGTGTGTATGGACACTCAGTTGGTATTGTACAGCGTCGTTAGTGCTTTGCAGCTAATTGTGTGGGGTGCTACTCGTACTATATACAGCTTCGCGCCGTTGCTTGAGGAGTTCCGTGCCTTCGTGATCACATCGTCAATCTCCGGGGCCATCTCCATTGCTGCCTGCCTGCTGACACGACCCGAGCCTGATAAGGTGCTTCGACGATTCTACCGCTTTGCTCGACCGCCAGGTGCCTGGCACAAGATCAAGCACATTTGCTTCACGCAGGAGGTGATCTCCGAAATTGATTCGGAAAACCACACCGACCTGGCGTGCACGGGGCTGATCGTTATCGCTCAGTTGGCGCTGTACATTCTTGCGGTGAGCGTCGTGTCCAAGGCGTGGACCCAGAGCCTCGTGCTTGCGGCCATTCTGGTCGTCACGCTGCCGCTCATCTACTTGAAGTGGTACGTGAAGTTGAAAGACCGTCCTGTTGGTCTTCGCAAGGAGGATTTGAACGCCTCGCTGCTGGGTCCTGCCTGATCGCGACCAGTTGCAAATAAGCTAGGCCAGCACTTAGAGAATGCATCCACCCGTCCAGTTCCGATCCATTATTTAGTTCGTCGTCACGATGTACATGCACATGTAATACGTGGTGAGAGTTTCACCGTGAGACCGTTGAAGATCGGATACTTTACGATCGGCAACAGCCAGAACGTGGATGGGAGTGCTCGAGCCGCGAACTGCATTTCATTCGTGCCGCTGACAGACGATGTGCGACATCAGGTCGTCTGCTGCTGTCGGGCGTCGGAAAAGTCTCTGGCCTTGCACGCAACGCGACTTCGTTGCACCGGCGCGTGCGTCGAGCGAACGTATCCGCTACGGACGGCTGAGCCCATTGCTGGCCCGACACACAACGTCAGGGGGCCCGACTAAGACGACAAACGAAGTAACGCGACCCCGACGCAGTGTACCGGCACGTTGCGGTGCGGCGTCCAGTGTGGCGGACGATAGCGATGTGCTGCTAGCTGGTGTGTAATTAACCGCCGACACCACTGCAACGCGGGGCTTGCAGCCCGCCGATCTCACGATCGGACCTCGAAAAGACAGTTCGCGGCAATGCGCACCACACCACACCAGCCGAGCCAATCGATCCAGTGGGGGCGGCAGCAGCTTGAGTGCCAGCAGGCAGCAAGTCCGAACTCAGGACTGACTTGCAGGCTTTCAGCTGAAACACCGATTCCCCACAAAAACGACCAGCGAACTTGAACCCGTACGTGTACCCATTCGCTTGTGTCGGGACTCGAAGCGGCTTCGCATCAGTTGGGCCACACCTGCCCGCCGATGCCCTTCAACTAGCGAACGGAAGCTAGCGCGAAGCTTACCAGCACCGCATAATTGTCCTATCTGGCTAGCTTCTCGAGGGTGCGTCCTCGTGCTGCTCTTGCCACTTGGTCGGTATGCTGGTTGGTGGCGCCAGAGCGGACGCGAGTAGGGGACGCTCCGCTCGGTGGACACAGCCCTTGCCAATCGCGCGTCAGACGGGGGCCGTCCGCTCTCCGTCCGCTGCACCAGATACACGGTCACATCCCAAAACAAACCAGAGTCAAAACAGCCAGCACAACTCGAAGAGCGGACCGACCACCAAGCGAAGCACAGCAGCACGCCCCACCACTTCAACGCGCCCCCAGCCTCCCCCACAGCACAGAAGCCATGGCACCGAAGGACGCAGTCGACGTGTACGACGGGACCGACGTCTCGAGCAGCCAGCAGCCTCCGGAGCCCAAGAGCTCCACCCGCAGCGAAGCCACCACCGCCTCCGCCGCTGCGCCTGCCTCACCCGAGCGGCATCGGAAGCGTTCGCGCAGCCCGTCCGTCGGCAGCGAGCGCGACTGCGAGGCGCCTTCCAAGAAGACGAAGAAGCGTCTGCGCTGGTCCACCATCACCATTCACGAGTTCGGCGTGGGGCTGGGCGGTAGCTCGGTGCCCGGCAAGGGCGGCCCGTCCATCGGCCTGAGCGACAAGCCCGAGTTCACGTGGGTGACCAATGTAGGCGAGATGGCCGAGTGCGTCGAGGGCGTGCACCGCTTCACGCCCGAGGAGCGCGAGCGGTTGCTCCAGAGCGCGGGCGTGAGCGAGGGCATGATCCTGCGCTTCTCGCGCGAAGCCAACATCATCAACTGCTCGCGCCGGAGAACGCTCGTGGAGGACATCGCCGAGCGGAAAGAGGCCAAGAGGCAGCGTCGGCAGCAGCAGCAACAGTGCAAGGTCGAGTCGCCCTGCGCATCCTCGTTCCTCAACCGTCCGCACATGATCCCTGTCAACTACGTGTAATATAGGACCCCCCCCCCCATGTAACCAAGAAAGTCACGAGCGCACTGCGACCAGAAGACGACGGCACGGATGCATCCCCGTGAGCGTTTTGCACATACAGCGCGTGGTCGGAAAGGCGTCGGTCGAAGACGTTGCGCTGATCGCAGAGAGGAAGGGCTTAAGTTATTTGATCTTTTATTAAAGGATATCGCTATGAATACGAGCTGCACGCATGAACCATTCCGTCTGTCGTTTGAGATTCTCCTTGCCATCGCCGGGGTTTCTCTGCCTGCGACGCTCGGCTGAAGCCATGCAGCCATCCGTTGTTGGCCCCACAGAATCCGGTTCAGTAGCAACCGGGACCTTATTCAGCTTATTCAACGAGAAGTGCGGACGCCCCTCGCCATTTCCCACGCTCCCGCCGGCGGAAGACAAGAATATCGGGGGCTTACAGGGCACTGCAGTGCAATTGCAGGCAGGTAGACCCCCGCCAGCGCTTGACGCGGGGACCTGCATTTTAGTATGCCGCGTTTCATTTTCGCTTGAAGTAGCGGGTTCTAATTCCAGGCCGGGTCCGGTATCACCAGGGAGTGGACCGTATTATGTGGTGTATAGTGACATTGATGATCTTAAAGCGGTGGTGACGCTGCCAAAATTTGACGATCTGCTGCAGACGAACCGCGCTGGAATTCGTCGGGCTCAACTCGCTTGTCTGCAGCAATGACGAGCGGCACATTTCCATGTCAATGAGCACAGTGCTGCTTGCAGTCGTCTTCCTACTATTACTGCTGCTGCTGTCGCCGCCGCCGCCGCCGCCGCCGCTGGCGTGGTGACCAAAAACCAGCAAGCAATTCCCCTCGCGACCGTTTGCATAGCCATGCACGGTACTTGACGCCGATACATGTACACTGGCCGTGGCGCCAGCTGGGAAAACGGCGTCACGCTGCAGCGGACGATCTCCTCGTGCGGGGTGGAGGGGGCGGCAATGCCCGGCAGTCGGCTTCCACGGCATGCGAATCAAGCAAGTGCTCTAGTCGTCACAGTACTGCACGGCAGGCAAGATACGGCAGCGACGCAGAGGTGAGCTCGGAAGCTCGCAAAATGGCGCTTGGACAGAGACGCTGCGAAATGTGTTCGGATTACGCGATACGTCCGCTGGCGGGTGGACGCGAGTAGGGCAGGCGGACGATGTTGAACCGCGCGGTGGCTAGGACGAGCGGCAAGGCACTGGACGTTTGTAAGTGGACGGCGGCGATCCACCAAATCCTGGCGCGCACATGGCGAGGTCGTGACTTGAGTGAGTGGCGGGTGGGGGGCGGGGAGAGGGAGGGGCGCGCGAACCGAACGGCATGCAGCGAGGGAGCCGAGTCGCAAGCGGCGGCGCCTTCTGGTCTTTCCTCCATTCCTTCCTCGCCCCAGTCCCGCAGCCAGATCCACGAGCAGCAGCAGCCATGGCGACCAAGAGCGTGCGCTGGTCCACCGTGACCGTGTACGAGTTCGGCGTGGGCATCGGCGGCAGCGCCGTCCCCCGACGCGGCGGGCCGGCGGTGGGGCTGGCCCGGACCCCGCAGTGCGTGTGGAGCACGTCGGTGGACGCGGCGCAGCTCGAGTTGAGCGCCGCCGAGGAGGTTCAGCGGCTGCTGGAGAAGACGCAGGCGAGCGCAGCCGCCGCCGCTCGACGACGCCGTCGCAGACGCGTGCGCTGGCTCAAGCCGCTGGAGCGCGTCACGATGCTGGAGAAGGCCGGCTACAGCGAGGAGCGCATCTACCGCATGCTCATGGAGTCGTCCAGCATCGCCCAGTCGCGGCGGCTCTGTCTGCGCGTGGTCTCGCTCGAGTGCGCGGCGTAAGTTGCAGTTTGGCGCGTGCCAGCAACGTCGCCCTGCTACTAGCAGGGGGATCCAGAGCTCCAGTGAGATGGTGGGGCGACGCCGCGGTGAAGAGGAAGCCCGAGACGGAGACGGCCAAAGGAGCAGAGGCGAAGGCCGTATGAACCCCTTAATTTATGACAACTTATTGATCCACGACGGGGTTGTCTCGCTTGCTTGCGTCATGACAAGATGCTAGGCTATCAAGGAGGCCGCAGCGTAACCTTGGCAATCGTGCTCGGATACTGGGGGCTGGAGAAAGGATCACAGCCTCTTGTGAAGGACAAATTACGCCTTGGTAGCGAGATCTGCCTTCCTGTGGGGCCCCCACTGCGAACTTGGCACCAGAGTCTCGTCCAGAAGCTTCACCTGGATGAAATGGCCAAAACGGAAGCAACGCCGCCGTCGTACACAGTAAATAGTCGTTCATTGATCTCCATACTCTACTACCTCTGGACGTTCGTCCTTGCCCGAGCGACGTGCGGTGTCCACAGAGGTCGGCCCTTGTCCTCGCAGCCTCTTCAGGCGGCCACTCGCCGCTGCATCGAGACGCAGAGCCTCCTGGACATGGCGATGTCGGAGCTCTCCATCATCATGCGGTAGATGCGCTCCTCGCTGCAGCCGGCCCTGGTCAGCATCGTGATGCGCTCCAGCGGCTTGAGCCAGCGCACTCTCCGTGCGCGCTGCACGCGGCGCTTGCGCTGCTCCTGGCGGCTCGCGCTCTCCTTCTGCTCGGCCTCGTCGGCCTCGCCAGCGGGGCCCGGCCGCGTGAGCGCCAGGTCCCCGCAGCGCCGCACCTTGTCCAGCGTCGTGCTCCACACGTGCTGCGGCGTGCGCGCCAGGCCGATGGACGGGCCCCCGCGGCGCGGCACGGCGCTGCCGCCCAGCGTCACGCCGAACTCGTACACGGTCACGGTGGACCAGCGCACGCTCTTGGGCGCCTTCGTCACGGGCATCGTCGGGCTCCGGGCTCTGGGGCGCCTCGCTTGCGTTGTGCGCGCGTGGGAGGTGGCGAGCTGCAGGCGGCCGGAGGCGAACGGGAATGGCAGAAACCCCAGCCGAGAACGGCCGGCCGCTTTGCGCTCACTCTCTTTCCCTCTCGCCGCTCTCTTTCTCGCCCCTTTTCGGGCGACCGGTTCCAAACCGCGACGCCATACTCAGACGCAAAAGCCCGTCGTCACTAAACGCCCGCCACCTGCCCCTGCCCCCTTCTGTCGTCTCCGCGCAACCGTACTGGCTTGAGC
>JAGDFM010000808.1:0-11017 GCA_019155715.1 Phytophthora pseudosyringae
GCCAAATAACCCTCGAAAGGATAAACGTTTCCGTGAAACTGGATCAATCCCTAGAGCGTAGCGAATGAACGCATCGATGTTCCTCATGAACAGGCGTGCAGAGACACAATCGTTCCCCTACTAGCCTCTCTCAGCTCGGCCTTACTTGGTATTCGAGCATCCAGCATATCGAACAGCGTATCTACAGATGAAATACCATCATAATGCGCCAACTCTAGCGAGTTGTCCGTATTAGGCGTCAAGGTTACGAACAGCGCGGGTTTGCGAAACTTAGTTTGCAAATGCCTTGTGCCGACATTGAGCTCGTTCGCCATTGCTTCCCCAGACCGATCCGATGCCAATTTCTACGGTTTTTAGAAACCTCTGTGCGACAGAGTCAGATTTATGCCTCCATGGTAAAAAGCCCTGACGCGCCCGCTCATTTTCAAACAGAGCTTGTCCCAGCTGCTCTCTAGTTAGGCTTTCGTAGCCATACAGAAGATGGGGAAAGCGTTGGCATCGAAAGTAGCTCTGCACATACATATTGTGTAACGAAATCCTGTCGAAGGCGACCAAGGAAAAAAGCTCGTCCTCGGTAAACTGACGCCCACTCAGCATGATATAGTAGTTCACACATTCATTCATGTACCGACACGTTGATCTTTCGACGCTCACCAGGGTAACCTCTTCCAAAAGGAAATAAATGGGAAACATTCAAGCCAGCAAGTTACCGGATACATTATTGGCAATGTGGTTGAACCTGCGAACCTCAAGTGTTCGATCTTCATTAGCATCCACATTAGATGTCACCCGTCGACCCCTCACTCCAACCGGTGTACCATCATCTGCCAGTTCGATACTTCGCTCAATCACTCTACTCTCACTCTCTTTACACGATAGATGCCATGCGTCAGACTCGCCGCGAATATTTTCTGGATCTCTGCCCATGTGGCCATCCAACGTGCCTCCACGGTCGAAGATATGCTCCACGAATGCTTGCTCAATAGCAGCATCAGTATATTCAGCGTTTAGTGCGGCCTCACTTCCCGAAATATCTGCGTATAGCTGGTTGTGTGCCTTGTAGACGGCCAGCAAGTCCCGAAGTCGTTTATTCCTGATCTTGTGCATCTTTCGCTCTTGTGAGACTTGCGACGGCGTCAGCTCGCCAACCAAAACTACTTGGTAAGAAGCCACGTCTTCTATTGACCGTGGTAGCAGAGAAGCAGGGGGGAGGGGGGCTCGCGATACAATGCGAGCGAATACATCGATGACGGCCACGAGAATCTGGCATGGCTCACGGCAGTACGAGCAGCCTAAATAGGTCCAGCCAGGCATTACTTACTGGAGTACCACGGGAGACCGGAGCTCAGTTTCGACCTACGGCCCTGCAAGTGGCTGTTCATGAGCAGCTCCTTAACGGTACGTATGCCGGTATGGAGGATCAGCTTCTATATGACTGGAAGTTTGGAATACAAGGTCTATCGGCCATCCATGTTGCCCGCATAGATCCTGATACACGGTGAGCATGTGCTCGCAAGTATGAAATTACCAACTTTTCTCGAAGTATGCGTTGCCAAAGGCATCTCTCGCGCATTCCATCAGCGATGTGGTTGACGCTATCGATGTGTTAACAGCACTGTGTGAAGTTCTCTCGGTTCATTGGTATTGAATCTCCTTCCAACTGTTCGGCGTTTTCTCCTAGTGCCACGAGTGCAGAAAGGTCTGACAGGCTCTGCCGCAGTTGAACCCTGGTCCTGTTTGTGGATGAGCGGTTTGAACGCTTCCGCACTAGAGTAGCGCGGCGGGACCTTGTCGCGGCCACAGCGATCGTGAAGGAGTTCTCCATTGAACACGTTGTGTACACGCGACTGGTTCACTCGGTCCTGCAAAGTCGAATAGCAGACTTCATCCCGTCGGCTCGGTCCAACAATTCACTGCAAAAGCAAAGTGGACGCTCAGGAAAAGAGCAGAGCGTGAAATATTCTGGCGGGTCGACGAGACGGCCCCAGCACCCAGTGCCAGCTGAAGTTCTACGTGTATTACCGAAGCAACATGGAAAGTCTCTGTGTATGAGGCATTATCAACACAGGGTTGCCGGAGACAAGGGAACACATGCGTCTTTGAGGAACGCGGGCATTTTGAACCCGCATCGCTACCGACCATCGTTCGATCCTACATCGAGAAACATTTTGGTGGCCTCCGTCATTCGTCGGCTAAGGTGGAGGATCATGAAGCGTGAAGGTGCATGGAGGCGGTTGCGGGGAAAGCCGCCTCCAGGCCACCGCGCAAGGGGGGGGGGGGGGGGGGGGGCGGGGGGGGGGGGGGGGGGGCGGGGGCAACCCCCCCCCCCCCCCCCCCGCAACCCCCCCCCCCCCCCCCCGACTACACTAATGCTCGCGCAATCTCACCCTAAGGTAGCTCCAACCACTGATCAGCTAATACTTAAGCCGGGGAAAGGTGGCTCCGACTTCGAGACATCACCAGCTGCAGAGTCACGCCAGTATACAACGCGACTGGACTGCACTGCCGGCTCCGTGTGCATAAGATACGAGCCTGCTCCGCCACAAGAATGCAGCTGCCTTCGACGCGAGACTACTCCGTCACAAGGCATGTTGTGCCACAGGTACGATACTACTCCACTTTGCACTGATTCATTTGCCCAGTGCGAGCAAGCTACTCAGGAGGATGCGTACATACGGTCGTGCGAGAATACCCCATACATCCGATCAGGTGATACCAAGGGCGAGATATCTCCTCTTGGCATCTCATTGCGGCAATACACATTGATAGGTGCTGCGTTGAAGGACGCTCGTCAACGGTCAGACCGGCACTGTCAACTCTCATCCCGTCAACGCGGATTTCGAGTGGCCGCCAAAGGTTTCACTGGCATCAAGAATGAGTCATTCCTCGCACGGCGGCAACAAAGTTTCACTCAGACATTGGTTGTCCAGCATCGATTACTATCACATCATCGACATGAAACAGGTCTTCGACATACTTGGTCCCAGTTATACCATCGGGGACGGCAGGGCGACGTATTTACTCGATCGAGCGAAGCCAATAGCTTTTAGTCTTTTTCAGAGGCGCTCCAAGATGCAGCTTCCTGATTTTGTTCGGCTACTGCGCGGTGAAACTACGTCGGATCCACGATCGAACAAAGCACTGGAGGTGCCGTACCATCTACCTAGATCGAACACTTATGTATTTGGCAATGAATGGGAAGCCATTGTTCGTAATGGGATGGTCCCGTCTTGGCAACGGCCGTTTGGTTCACAATCTAAAGCACCTCCAAACCACCCATCAGCTCGCAGTGCGCTGAATATGCTCATCAAGGGAATACATAAGGGCCAGGATGAGTCACGATATCTCGTGCTCAATATCAAGTTACTGGACTATCTCGATAATGTCACATGCAGTCCGTTTGGTGCAGTGCCCAAGGGGAAGTAAGATATGACCATCGACGCAAGGATCATTCACGATCTGTCGCACCCTCGAGGCAGCTCAGTTAATGACCACTCCCTCGAAGATTCTACAATCCCTGTGACTTATAGCGGAGCGGCCAGTTTAGCTCGCAGGATACTCACTGTAGAGAAGGAAGCACCAGGATCGGCTCAAATGATGACCGGAGACGTACATGGTGCATTTCGAAACATACCGCTGTCGGCTTCAGGAGTTGGCCGCTTTGCCGGTACAATTCCTGAGCTGGGTATTCTCGTTGTCGACATGTCCTGTCCCTTCGGGTGGACAGACTCGCCAGGGCACTATTGGGCGGCTGGGACTGCAATCAATCATATCCATGCCAGTTCGAGACCTCTTTGGACCAGTCAACCGAGTGTTGGCTCTCAGTTTTTCTCGATGATAAGGCATGGTGCGATGATCACATTTGCATCGAACCAGACATGGGATCACGGCTAGCGGAGGCAAAATTATCTCTTCCATCAGCTATGACTGGCGTCTTGGGGGAAAAAATCAAGATTGATTTCGTGTCGGAGCCGCGTTGGGCCTCACGTGGAACTTGGACGACATGACGTTGTCCATTCCTCCGATAAAAATAGCCAAGGCGAAGGATCGTCTGTTGACACTGCAACGGGTTAAGACCACTACCAGGCGAATGCTTAACAAGCTTCTGGGAAGTCTTTGGAATGTGTCAATCTGTATTCTTGCTGCTAAGCCCTTTTTTCCAAAGGATACCTCCCTTAGCGCGTCCCACACCACGGTTCGCTACAGTAGCGGCGACGTAAGATGTGAAGAGTGATTTGGAGTGGTTCTTAGCGATCTTGAATATTTGTCAGTTGAATTGTGTTCCACTGGCAAGATCTTCCCGACAGCAGGACCCGGATTTCAAATCTTTATGGACGCATCTGATCGGGGTCTCTGTGCGATATTCCTTGCTCGTCACCAGTACATTCAGATCGAGTTTACGGAGCACGAGCGCGAACGGATCGCTGCGTTTAATACGTCGGGTTGGGCGTCTACGGCATCAACCTCCGCGAGATCATGAGAACGGTCTTTGCAGTGATCGCATGGAGCCACCTTTGGGCTGGGTGGGGTATGTAGGCCCCTCACCACGTACGGTTTTGGATAGACAATACCTCAGCAGTTGCCTAGATCAATCAACGATCCAGTCGAAATCCCCGTGCACAGATGCTTCTTCGACTTCTGGCGCTGTTCGAAATCGCTACGATTTTTACAGCTCAGCTGATCGTATTCCTGCAAATACACTCTTTGATGCTAAAACTGAACTGTTATTGCTTTCTTTATCTGCGGCAAAGCCGCCTGTATGGCTCTAACTATCGACCATAGTTAAACCTAGTCAAATGCATATCGTGTGGCTCCGAAGCCACGTACTGAAATCCTGTTAATAGAAGCGGTACCAGGTACCCCTTCCGTAAAGGCGGCACGAAGTGTAGCCACACTTCGTGCGTCCTTCGTGTAACCCCGTTACACTCCCCCCATTAAGATTTCCGGATACGAAGGGTCGGATCCGGACAAATGTGATTTCTTCCGAAGACACAAAGCCATAATCGGCCCGAGGCCATGGCGGGGAGGCTAGCGCGGACGGCGCGGCCCCTCGCGCGTGCTGCACGCATCGGCAGACACTGCCCTCGCTCACCGGCATGGGCCACACGCTTACCAAGCACGTGAGACCACCCGTGTCGCGCCTGGGGCGCTGTGAGCTCTTAGGGAACGGCTTCTAGCTGGCGGCTTCGGACCCAAGGTCCAGTAGCCATGCACGTTGCCTCACAGGCATGGCGCCCAAGCTTGTTTAAGCTGGCACAGACTGTGCGCGCACCTCAAGTGCAAACCTTAACAGCCGAGCTGCCCAAACGCGTGCGTTATCTCTGAGAGCCTCAACCAGAGCAGGCACCTGCTCGTGGCCCTCGGCCAGGTCCCTGACCTCACGCCACCTGTGGACCCCGTTCTCTGAGCGCCATGGCTGTTGCCTCGCCGCAGCAAGCGACAACCTTGTTGTCGTCGACAACCAGGGGGTGGACCAAGTCCAATAGTACATGATGTACGACGCGAGGATTGAATCCTTCATCACCAGCGTTTGCTCCAAGAGCACATACCACGCGACTACTGTGCGTGGGGCCAACAACCGTTGGGCATGATGCTTGTCATCCATATAAGCTCCGTGAGCACCATGTGCACAGCACCCGCGCCAGACGGAAGTTGCGGTCGCTTTGCTTTCGCTAAGCAGGAAGCGTGACACTTAGAGCGTCGCGCTCGCTCTTACTCCATGCGCAGCCTAAGCTCTTGGTGCTTGCTGTCACAGCAGTCATAGGTCAGAGCCTGAGCTCGGCCACTGACCCTTGAGCTCCCCATGCTAATGGGAAGCGCGGTTTGACCGCTCGCGCGGCCGGAGGCCCTGCTGGCGCTGGTGATCGAGGCGATCAAAAGCGTCGACGACGTCTGGGCAATCTTGCCGGAGGGGAACCTCATACTCCCATGAGTTCTGTGAGTGGGGATACCCCCTCCACTTCACCAGATACTGGGTACGACCCTGGCGACGACGCCTTGCCAGCAGGCATTCCACGTGATGGTGGCGTTCTCCCTGCTCATCGAGCAACGCCGGCGGCGGTCCTTCCTTCTGAGGGACTGCAGGGGTTTGCGCGAAAGCACTATATTGCATCCTAGCCCTCGTTCGTGGCTAGTGGTGTAGGTTTGTGGGTTGACCGAAGACAACCTCGGTGTACAGAGGCGCTTGCAACCGACGCGGTGTAAGGGATCGTTCCTGGTCTTCAGGTTTTGATCCAACATTCGTTGACCTTGACAGGGAGACGTGTGTTGTTGGTGGGACTCATACCGATTGGTAGCGAGAATTTCAGCGTGTTCCTACACGACAACTGGTGCCGCGACCCGGGATTGATGTGACCTTCTGTGTGTCTTGGTTGTTTAGGTTCTTACCCTAACGAGCATTCGAGAGAAGAAGAGAGAAGATGGCGAAAGGAGCGAAGTCAGCGGTGCCAGCAACGCCGATGAAGTCAAGTGGGACGCGCAACGAGGTCTCGTCGCGCTCCGGTTCGTCGTTCGCGACCCCTCCGACGTCTCGGATGGAGTCGATCACCGAAAGTTCGAGCAGCTTGGGTGAGTCGGTGGACTACTCTGACGCCAAAGAAGATGATGAAGATGATTACCTGGAAGAGAAGACAGCGATGTCCGAGTTTTCAGAAGCCGCTGCAGTGTCTGCAGGCCGCAGCGGAGGGGTGAGGTCGCTCGCGCGTAACCTCACCGAAGAGTTGGACGAAGTGGCTGGTCCCGAACCAGCGCACGACGACAATGAAGATGGGTCCGACGGTTTGCAGCTGACGGCGATGACCGAGAAGGCAACTTCTCGGTTGACCGGCAACCGGCCTCCTCTCAAGGGGGATACGCCGGCTGCCAACAAGGTTCTGGGCCGATGCATTGAGCTCATGAAGACGAAGAGCGACTGGGTCCACTATTTTGGACCTAAGGTCGTTCGCCAAGCGATCTGGATGGATCTGGGAGGCGAACTGGCGCTTCCGATCAACTCGACGAGCACTCGACAGGTGGCCGAGGATACGGTTCTACTTTTGCGTGCAATGGGGTGCGAACCTCAGATGTACCCATCTGATGCGGTCCTTCGGGACTGGACGCCGGCCGATGCCGGCACGGCGCTGTGGAAGTGGAAGAAGAAACTACGTACAGCCTTCGGAGTGACCGAGATTGGTGTCAGCCGTCAGCCAGTAGCTCGTCGAGTGCCGGAGACGACTGACCCGTCGAGTATTCCGTTACCACAGACGCCCAAGAAACCGTTCACTGAAGATTCGGGGGTGGGGGTGTTTGCTGCGGCAGGCGAGGCTTCGCCGTACCTTCAGGACTCGCGCATGGTGACTCCGAGATCGACAAGTCGCAAAGAGCGTTTAGCGAGGGAAACCGAGGATTCTCGGACCACGCCGAACATGCGCCGAGCATCGGGCAAGCCATCGAGCCGCCGACGTGATATCCGTGAGGACTCGTCCGATAGTGACGACGAGTTGCTGAACGATGACGACGTCGTCGACGGGGACTTGACAGGGGAGTGGGCACGTTAGATTCGTGAGCTGAGCGCTATGGAGAACGAGAGCTCGACACCGAGGCTTGAGATTGCGACGCACCTACCGCTCGGCAACATCACGCCTTACTACGGACTCCGTAACAAGAGCGAGAAGTCTATGCAATGGCTCCGAACCTTCTCTACGAGATGAAGGGAACGCACTCATCGCCTAACGAGTGGTGCATGGCGTTCGAGCTTGGCCTCCGAGACGGGGCTCTGCATTGGTACCGACAGCTCTCGCGCAAGACGAGGCGTTCATGGACGCTGTTGAGCGATGCGTTCATCAACTACTACTGTTCACGGTTCAACCAGTCTGCGAAGGCTCGGTACTATTCTGCGAAACGAGACGACAAGAGGAACGAACACGTGTGTGATTACCTCAATCGGCTCAACGGCTACGCTCGCAATGCAGGAGTACAGTTGGAGAGCGGTGGAGGCGATGTCAAGGACCATGTGGAACACTTCTTGGACACGTGTGATGACCAAAGCCTCGAGGAACGTCTGTGCCATGTCCGGGTCAAAGACATCCATGACCTCGAAGACAGGATCGATGAAATTCTCCGCCGCAGAGAACGCAAATTCGGACGCGAACCGTCGGTGTATCGTCCCCGAGGTCAAGATGAGGGTCGTCGACGCGATAATAGTCGTATCGAGGATTCACGGGACGGCTACCGTCGTGACCGACGCTACCGAGAAGATAATCGTCGCCGCGACGAGTCGCAGTGTCGGCCAAAAGTTACACTCGCTGACGCATTGACCTACATAGTCGCGGTCTTGGCCGTAAACGGCTCGGTCGGATCACGGATGAGCTGCCCAGACGCGCGCAATCATGGGTACGGAAATCCTGAGCCGTGCAGCGACGAGAGTTGCCAGAGTGACGAGGACCGATACTTGGACGGATGGTCCGACGGTAGCTACACGTCGTTCGAAGGTTACGGGCACATCGCTGCAGCTAACGACAATGAACGCCGCGCAGCCGCCGAAAGAAAGTTCGTTAGACCGGACAATCATCGTCCCAGGGGTGGCAGTGGTCAACACGGTCATGACCGAGACGATCAGCGTTACGGACGCGACGGGCGTGATGGCAGATGCCGGTACGACCCGTGTGCAGCCTGCGGTGGTCTCACGCACTCCGCGGACTATTGCTACAAACGGTGCCCACTGTGCAAGCAAGTTCACTATTCCGGGAAGTGTGAAGCTTTTCAAGAACTCACCACCCTCATCCGGTCGAAGGTCGACAAGAAAGTGCTCTCGCAGGAATTGCAGAGCCTCGTCTTCGGGCGTCATTTAAACTAGGCAGCCCGCCAACTGAAACTGGGTTGGTCCCTATCGGGCTGCCACAGTTAGCCCCTCCTGCGTTGGACGCGGACTACCTGTTCGCGTTTGCTGGGGTGTGCAAACGGCCTGATGACTTTGGAGACGAATATGTGAAACCGGCGGAAAATGAAGAGGAGAGAGGTGCAAGCCTCGGTGAATGTGAAATGTGTGGACGGAGTGATGGTGAACGCGGCGGAAGCCGGACCGAAGCTTCTATCACGAGTATGGCTCGGATCGAGGAGCCACTCCGAGGCCTCGGCTCAGCGGTGAAACTGCTTCCGGGCGAGAGACTGGGGTGGTGGTCGTCCAAGCGATACGACAAATGGAAGAGTATGCGAGCTTTGGTCGGGGGTGCAGTCGATGACGTCCGAACGAGGGTTCTGCTGGACACCGGAGCGAATGTAAGTGTGATCTCGGCGAGTTTCGCGAAGCGGGTGCGTTTGCGGGATATTCCGGACCACGGTCGAAGCTTGGAAGTGCGGGGCATCAGCCCTGGAGTGTTGGAGACTCGCAGACGAGCACTCGTTAAGATCACCTTAGGGTGGGAGCGGGTGTACGAGTTTGAGATGTGGATTATGAACCACTCCGCGGGAGTGGATGTTGTACTCGGAACCGATTTTATGATACCAGCTGGTGTTCGACTGGACCTGTTCCACGGTCCCTGACGAGGTCATGGTGCCACTGGTGAGAGCGCAAGGTGCGGCGGACGAAATTCCACACGGCACGCACGTGGTTGGAGGACCGACCGAGGACTTGGATATTCCCACACGTGAGTGGCGCGAATTTCGGCTACAGAGAAACCAGCCGTCTCTGAGCACTCATGATATGTGGATTCGACGAACGACGAGATTGGTACCGACCGTAACGAGGTTTCGCCGCGGACGACCGACGTGGATACGCCTTACGAATGTGTCACCGAGGGTTGCTCAGCCCGACCGGCTGGACCCTCGCTCTGCGAGTCACTACGACCTCTTGTCGATTCAGAACCGAGCGTAGTCTCCGGATCATTCCGTACCTCAGCGCGTTGCTGCGCTTGAGCTTTTGCTCCCTGCGCTGCGAGTTCAAGTGGACCTCCTGGTGCATATCCAGCGCTATGGTCAGCAGCCACCACTCTTGGCGCTGCCGCTCTCGTCCTTCCAGGCATTAATGCCTCTGCGCTCACCTGAGCAGGATTCCAATACGGCTTAAGCAAGCCAACGTAGAACCCTGGATGCGTACGCATCTTCTTCGGAAGATTGAGCGTGTACGCAAGGCCGTTCTTAACCACGACTCCAACGAAGTGCGGGCGCAACTTGGTCTTGACAACCGTAGATACGGCATGTGTAGGAAGGTTCTTAGCGTTTAATAAAACGAGGTCACCGACCTTAAACACATCAACATTGCGTCTGCCCTTTGCATCAGCCTGTTCCTTCTGAACATCCTGGCTTTCAGCCATCGCGTCGCGCACTTGTCGTAAGACATGCAAACGCGTGGACACGAACGTGTCAATTCGCTTGCGAACAGCAACTGGGCTGATATCAGCGAGCCCTTCGGCTATTCCTCCCCCACCAAGCCCAGACCCACGCAGTGGTAGCGTCAACGGGACGCGAGGGTGTGTGAGGCCCGTTCACATAGAACGGGGTGAAGCCTGTCGAGGCATGCACCGCATTGTTCAATGCAAACTCAATGAGTGGGAGCATGACGCTCCATTGCTTGGGTCTGTCCACACAGACACTCTGAAGCATGTCTTCGACTACGCGATTCACGCGTTCAGTCTGACCATCGGTCTGCGGGTGGTCCGCCGTGGGCATGTCCAGTCGCGTGCCAAGCACCTTAAAGACTGATGTCCAAAACTCGCCCGTGAAACGGGGGTCTCGATCCGAGACAATCGCCTCCGGCAGCCCATGCTGGCGGAACACGCGACCCATAACAGTGTGGCTGTTCCTTCTCCGTCAATGGAGTCCGGCACCACCGCTAAGCGAGCCATCTTGCTCAATCGGTCAACAAAGACCACGATGCCCGTGTTGCCCGCCGCCTCGCGCGGCAGGCCGAACACTAAGTCCATACTCATGGATTGCCAACACCCCGTGGGTACAGGCAAGCTGGCCAGCGGCGCAGCCGAGTGCGGCGAGGGTTTTACCCGTTGACACGTCTCACACGTGCGCACATACGTGCTGACCCACT